>JANHGN010003920.1:0-73689 GCA_024605025.1 Megaceryle maxima | reverse complement strand
CGCCGGGCGGGGGTTTGCCGGGCGAGCAGCCGGGCCGGGAGCGGGGCGGGGGCATCGTCGCGTCCTCGTTCCGTGAGGCGGCTGCGGGGCGCCGTGCCGCGAGCAGGCAGAGCATCGGCCTCAGCCCCCCAGGCAGGGCTCGAGCCTGACTCCGCCTGAGCCGCGCGCCAGGTGCGTCACGGGCGGCCGGGGCGGGCCCCGCGCAGCACCGTCGCCTCACTGCCGGGGCGGGGGGGCTCGGGCTAACGGAGCCGCATCCCTCCTGGCAGCCGAGGCGGGGCTGGGCACGGCGGAGGAGTGACCCCGGGAGGCGGTGGGGAGGGAAGGAAGCCTTCGGTCCGTGGCGGGGACGAGCTCCGCGGGCATCCTTGTGGCGAGCGGCGCGGGGCATTCCCTTCAGATGCAGTGCGGAGCTCCTTTTTTTTTAAGAAGACGTTTTATATTGATTTTTTTGTGTGTTTTTGGAACGTCTCTCTGGGCTCCTGTGGCAGCACAGCGAGGTGGGGCTTGTTCCTTTACGGGAGCTTTTTGATTTTTCATTTAGATCGCCCTCCCTTCCATTGCAAAGCAAGTCTTTGCGTTTCTATACATAGATTTTTCATTCCCTGCACAATACCCCGCTTTGGCGCTTTGGGCAGCATCCGTTGACAGGAAAGCTTTAGAAGAAGCAACCAGCACCAGTGACCAGCCCCCTCACGATGTGGACCTTTCTGGGTATCGCCTCCTTCATCTACGTGTATAAAAAGTGTGGAGACCTCATGACCTACGCTAATAAGGAGGTGCTACTCTCCGTGTTAGTGTTTTTCTCCCTTGGCTTGCTGCTGTCGTACAGGTACCGCTTCAGAGGACCCAAGCAGCAGCAGCAGCAGCAGCGGAAGACCCACCTGGGGATGGTTTCAGATGTTCTCTCAGCTTTACCACTTGTTGGCTTCTTCTGGGCTAAACCCACCCCGGGATCTCAGCAAGTTGAACAACCCAAATCCAGAAAGGTAGGTTCAATTCAGACATGGCACATGGGGTGCAGTGTTCTCCTGCTGTTCCCTCTGGCCACTGACCCTCTGCCCTGCAGAGGAAAAGGGGCTAAAAAAGGGTTGGAGAGGGTTTGTCTTCAGATGATGGATGTCTAATATGCTGTATTTTGTGTTAGTTTTGTATGGCAAAAGAAACCAGGGATTTTATAGCATCAAAACAAATGGAAACGTTTGAAGAAGGATTTGTAGTAAAGGATCATTATACTGGCAGGAAAATATTTTCAATTGTCAGTCTGTTTTAGAGATACTGGAGCATCTCTTCTGTGAGGAGAGGCTGAGAGAGGTGGGAATATTCTGCTTGGAGAGGAGAAGGCTCAGGAGGACTTCATCAGTGTATATAAAAACCAGAAGGGAGGGTGTAAAGCAGATGGAGCCAGGCTCTTCTCAGTGATGCCCGGTGACAGGACAAGAGGTAGTGGCCGCAAACTAAAACCCAGAAGGTTTGCTCTGAATGTCAGGAAAGACATTTTTACTGTGAGGGTGACTGAGCACTGGAACATGTTGCCCAGAGAGGTGGCAGAGGCTCCGTCTTTAGAGGTATTCAAAACACATCTGGACATGGTCCAGGCCTGTCTGCACTGACCCTACTTGATAGGCAGGGGGGAATGTGTGTTGGACAAGATGACCTCCAGAGTTCTTTTCCAGCCTCTGTGATAAGCTTTGTAATGTTTATGGATAATTATGGATAAAACTCAGTTGTCTAGACAACTGCAGATAGAGTCATTTGGAAATTATTACTAAACTACTGCTACGGGACCTGAACTCAGATAGTCAGCCTGTTCTGATGAGCCCAGCATGAGACTTGCTGTGAGACAGTGGAGAGAGCTGTGGTTCGTGGCTGGAGCTTAACTGGAGTCCTGCCATCTAATACTACTGACTGGACATGCATGTTCATACCACCTGTGGGTTAGCATTCTTTGGCTACTTTCCTGTGCACTTCAGGGCATTTTCAGCTGAGCACTGACCCCTTGCACAAAAGAACATGAAACTATTTTTGGCTTCAAGTCAAAGGTTCTGGATTTTTATTTTGCTTTCTGGTAAAGCCTGCCTTTACCCAATTTCTTGTATTATCTGAGTTCAGATAGTTTTGCACTCCCTTGGTGCATTGTTGATAAAAACATGACACCATGCCCATAGAAATTCTGCTGTCGTTGTTCTGGGCATGTGTTTCACTGATGCCATTGTATTTTTACCACTGTAAGCACTGCAGTACTGAGGTGCTTGTGAAAGAGTGAATTGGTCTCTATTCTGCCAGCTGGAGAAATGACTTGCAGGTTTGCAGTGGAATGTTAGTGGTTTTATCTTTGCTCAGCAGGGCAGTTCTAAGCAAGTATCATGATTTTGTTTGGAGGTGTGTTGTGTTTTTATTGCATCACAGAGTATGACTGACTTAATTTTGGATGTAGCTAAACTGGAAGATGGTCTCCAACTACTGATGTGATCTCAGTCCTCTGGGTCAAAGTAGAACTAGTCCAAAGTCAGCCCTCTGACAAGGTTATGGTTCAGATACATCAGCACATGTAACTTTGTTGGCTTTCTTTTCTAAAGGGTAAAAGAGAAGTAAACTTCTCAGATGTGTATCTGACAGAGACTACTCCAAATGCAACATTATTGCCCCAATATGATCCAGAAATTATCATTGTGGGATCAGGCGTCCTCGGTTCTTCCTTGGCTGCGGTGCTCTCGAGGGATGGAAGAAAGGTGACTGTGATAGAGCGGGATCTGAAAGAACCTGACAGGATTGTTGGAGAATTGTTGCAACCTGGAGGTTTTAAGGCACTTAGAGACTTGGGTCTTGAAGGTGAGTGCATTTCAAAATGTAAATATATCTATAACACAACAGCTACTACACTCAGTTATGTTTTTAGAAAAAGCATGCCTACAGGGCCAGTTAAGAAATACATTAACTATGCCTAATATTTGAATTAAAATTGCTTGTGTATTTCAGGACTGACATGTTGAAAATATTCATCTTTCAACATGTGTGTTTTGATAAGAAAATTTGACTCTGTGTAAAGAAACACTTTTCACGCATAAGTAAGCTTTATTAAAGACTTTTTTTTAAACTCATCTATTGTTTTATAATTTGCAGATACAGTAGAAGGTATTGATTCACAAATAGTAAATGGCTACATAGTTCATGACATAGAGAGCAACTTGGAGGTTGAAATTCCTTATCCAACATCTGAGAATGGCCGTGTGGCGAGTGGAAGATCTTTTCATCATGGCCAGTTCATCATGGGTCTCCGAAGGGCAGCTATGGCAGAGCCCAAGTGAGTTACCTTGTGAGCAGCAGAGTTGTGATCCAGAGATTCAGAAGCACTGTTTCCAGAATCTGTGAGATTTCCTTAACCATTTCACTCTGTCCCAACACAGAGGGCTGCAATGAACAAGACTGAGAGAAAGCAACAGCTAGAGTTAGAACTTCTTTGGTCAAGGAATGAGTGGCAAATCTGGTATGATTTAGGATGGATGTTAGGCTAAACTTCTTCACTGAAAGGGTTAAGCAGTGGAGTCGCCATCCCTCGAGGTATTTAAAAGACATGTAGGTGAGGTGCTGAGGGACAGGGTTTAGTGGTGTGATTGGCAATGTTAGGTTAATGGTTGGACTCAATGATCTTATAGGTCTTTTCCAATCAAACCAATTCTGTGGTTTCTTAGAATCATAGAATGGTTTGGGTTGGAAGGGACCTTTAAAGCTCTAATCCAACCCTCCTGCAGTGAACAGAACATGTATTTCTTCCACTGGTGGTGTCTGTGGTGCTAGAAATCAAGCTTCCTTTACATTTGCATGTTCTGCTTTTCCTCGTAACAGGTCAACAAGGTAACTAGAAAGGAGCACTAAATGAAAGTAGCTCTTTCCAGTTATTAACTGTTTTTCAGAATCTTGAAGACACTTTCTCTTCCTAATGAAATAAGAATTAGTGTTTGGTGTTTCCTTTAACTGATTTCTTTTATAGTAGAGATGAGAAGGAAGCATTTATTGAAACAGAATAGATTCTAGGTGCTCTTTCCTGGGGGGGATTTTTTTTTTTTTTTGTGGTTTGGGGTTTTTTTTCCCCCTTTAAATAATGCTCACAAGAGAAATGTGGCATTATCATCTTTTACCTAACCTGTCTTTATTCTGAACTGGAAAATTACTTTCTCCTATCATATCTGTTACATGAATTACTGAAAATAGCAGCTCTGTAGTTCAGTTAAATTAATAACAACCACATTTACTAGCTATAAAAGCTAAAGCCTTCTGGTTGAGGCTTCAAGTTCAGTGAAATTTGGGGACCTGTTTGCTCAACTTACATGGGAAACTCCAGTAGCTGTATGCAGTCTTTGAAACTGAAACTTGCAAAAGCTGTTTGTGACTTGAATTCAATTATTTCCCCTTTTCCACACAGTCTTTAATGTTCATTTTGTGTATGTTGGCTTTGCATTTTAATTGTGTAGCATAGAAAACTGCATGATAAATTAAGGTGTGGGAGAGGTCAAGAACTCTTAAGAGTGCCATGAGGCTTTGTTTTTCATCTCAAAGCTTGTGAAAATATAGGGGATAATTATTACTGATTAATATGTCTTCTTCGTAAGTAGCAGGCAATATAAATTTATTTCAGATGAGTAAAATTAATTTTGCAGAAGAAAGAAGTAGGGCAGCATTAATAAATTATTTTTATAGTGGGTGAGAACCAGAAAAATAAGTGACCACTTACTTAGGTAACTGAAATGACAACTAGAAAAGAAATTTAAAGCTGATAGGATCCACAGAGCTCTGATTCACTTGCTATTAACCTGATACGTTGGCACTCTCCCTTGCTGTGGATGTTTCTGTTAGCGTGCTTACGCTCCATCGCAACTGTTCTGTGTTGGTACAGCCAGCCTGCCTGTTGCCTGGAAAATGAAGCTAGTCACGATCTGCTCTGAAATTTCTGTGCTGGCTGGCATAGAGAAAAGCCGTGAATCCAATTGCTCATGTTCCGTCTCAGAGTCTAAAATACTGAACTGCTGTATTCTCATGTGGACCTTTAGTTCATATTTCCAAGTTGTGAAATTCCATCTGGATTTGAAAATATTTGTGAGAGAGGGAGAGAGAGTGTCCATTTCAAGCTGCTAAGTTTGAACTGCTCGGATCTCATCTGACGACTCAAACCCAACAAGGGATACAAGTTTACAGAGATTTAATTTGTGAACCCAAATAGCTCTGGTTGGGATGTAGCATGTAAAAATGCTCAGTTCAAACTCCAAATGTTAAGTATTAGCAGAACTTTAAAAGCATACATTGAAAAAAAAAGTGTATCCTGAATTCATGAGGTGAAAACCTAGATGTGCTTGTCCTAAACAGGTTAGATTATTTTTACTCTGAGAATTAGCTATCTCACTTTTATCTAGTGTGCACATTAAATGTCAAAGTCCTGTTTTGGATCTTGTTCCTGAATTCTGCTTGGAGTTAACATGCAACGTCAGCGTTGCCCACCATTTAGCAGGGATGACTCAGCTGCCTCGTTTCTCACCACTATTAGGTGTCAAACTTTTCTTTGCATCTCTCGTGTGGCCATGAAGTACCTGAAGCACAACTGGGGACTTTTCTAAGTGGTAGGGTCTTTAAGCACTACAGTTTTAGAATAATCTCAGGTATCAGACCAAATGGCAGTGTTAAACTGAAGTTAATGACAAGCAGTTTTTGATGGTTAACATGGCTTCTGAAAGTGATCAAGAACGTATCTTTAAAATGTGAGCAAACTGTTTTTGTCAGCAGAGACATGATTAGTGAAAATCTATTTTTCCTTCTGTGTCTAGTGCCTTGAAATGTTGACATCAATGATCTTCTTACATTGTCTTCTATCCCCTCTATTTTATTTCAGTGCAAAATTTATTGAGGGGACTGTGTTACAGTTGCTTGAGGAAGATGACTGTGTTGTGGGTGTTCAGTACAAGGACAAAGAAACTGGAGACACCAAGGTAAGACAATTATCTGTTATGATCTTTGATAAACTATTGAGAAAATAGAGATTTCTGATACAGAAATAATACAATTATCAAGAGAGCTTTAAAGGGAGATCACTTTCTAGTCAATACAGTCCCAGTTGTTATGACTTCTTGTGCAGCTTCTGCTGTCAGTAGTTCTGGAGAATTTGGTTCATTATATATTTCACTATTCATATGTCTGGAGTTTAAAATCTTTTGAAAGTTACTGGTGGAAAAAAACCAATATATTAAGATTTGTGCTTTGCCTCTGTGCAGTGGTCTACATTTCCACATATATGTTCACCATTGACTGGGGTATCTGAAAATAAGACAACAGGTGCCTGTTCATAGAGGTAGCTCTGTGCAATCATTTCGTGGATCACAGAAAGTTCTGGCCTATTTTATTTGTGTTACTGATTTGATTAATGAGAGTTCTGGCCTATTTTATTTCAGTTATTGATTTGATTAATGTTCTTTGCCTCAACTAATGTTAAACTCCTGACTAAATGCCATGAAACTGTGTGAACTTAAAAAAGTTTGGGAAAGACCATTCTAAGTAGAACATATGTGCTGAAGTTCTGGCTATACCGTCTGTTCTCTAGAACAGCCAGATTTGTAATCTCCTTCCTTGTTGACTTCAAAATTCCTTTGCTGCCTAAAGTTCTGTAGCCATTGTGTTCAGATGTGCTCTGATGGGGAAGATGGGAATCTGCTGCATACGCTCTGCTGCCCTTTATTTCAGACAGGATTGCCCAAGTTCCTGAGTAGCCTGAAGGTCCTCATCTGAGCATTACTAACAAAATCTCGCATTGTTAGGTCATTTAGAAATGGAGATGGTGGTATAAAACTATACGTGAGAGAGCCTTTTAAAAGTACTTACCCAAGCTGTAGGAGAGCTACCTGGTTTTAGACCATCCTTGGGTAAGTGGTATTTCAGCCCACTTGATGGCAAAGTGCTGTTAAGTAGAATGGTCTAAGGGAGCTGGGTGGAATCAATATCCTTGACCTCTCTTGTGGTAGCTGGAGGAAGGGGGAGTTCCCAGTTCTGTTCCTTGGTCTGTCTTACATGTCATGTAAAATGAATAAAACCCTACTAGGAAATCTGCTCTATTAGTATAAGCCATTGAATCACACATGAGTAGGGGAAAGATAAGGAGTTGGTAGAGGAGGAGATTTTGGGGGGGTTGGAATTTTTCTTTCCCCAAATCCTGTTGGCTTTATGATCCAGCAATGTAGAAGGGTTTGTTTTGTTCTGATTAGGGGACGGAGAGGAATAGTGCATATTTTGCGTTGAGATTTAAGCTTTAGACATTTGTGGATGTTGTTGTAATTTGAAGTGTGCTCTGACCAGCAGTAGGTGATCAGTGTTTTTGCCTGCATCTTTCCTGAGAGCATGGATGTTGTTCTTAAGGCTTCGAGTTTCCTATCTGTATAATGGGGGTAAACAATTCCATGTTTTGCTCTGAATGCTGAAGTTCTGTGGCTGGGAAGAGCTGTTTCATTTGTCCTAGACCACCTTTGGTTTTAGAAATCTGGTGTAAGAACTAAATGTTTTTTTCCTAACTGTGTTTCTCTACCTTTGACTTTTTACAACTGCAAAACTGCTTAGGGAAATAAAACCTCAAAACCAAAGCCTGTCCTTAGCCTGCTTTCATAAAGAAAGGAGGGAGATCTCTTGGTTTTTTTCTGTTTTCTCCATTCCTGTTGTCCATCACATTACCTTTGAGATTTATCAAAACCAGGCGACTGAATAAAGGTCTTAACATGTTGATCGTGGAAAAATTGTATCGTCAATGTTCAGAACATTAGACACCGGGGAACCCATATAGGCAGGTGACTTTGCTCTAATTGCATGAATAATTGGAGCTTGCAATCATCTGAGACAGGAATCCATAGGAAACAGGTTTCTTTAGCTCTATTCTGGAGCTCGCTATAAGCTCAGACACCATAAACATATATTATTTTACTCAACTCTACTCTCATCTGATTTTGTCCGACTTCCCTCCACACAGCAAGAGATGTAAGTATTGTGTGACACAAGTGACCGAGTCCACTCCCGTGCAGGAGAGAATTGCTCGCAGAGGAACCCACTCGCATACTGGCTCACCAGATGCTCCCATCCAATGGGAAAATACTTTCCAGGAGTACTGATGAAACACAGCTTGCGGTTTTGCCTTGTTAATTATATCCTGAAATCTTAAAAGGAGAACTACTTTTTTCTGCTCATGCTAAATGTGTGAGATTATCGAAGGCCAAAGACCATTGCTCAACAGAAACCTATAGTCATTTGCAGTTAAATCACTGAATATACTGAAAAAGCTGGAGGTAGAAGGAAACATCTACCTCTAAATGCTCTCTAGTATAATAATGTTGTTACATTACAATAACAGTGAAATGCTTAAAAATGTATTTTAGTCATTGGAATAATTTCTGTTAGAGAACAATGTATATGTTAAACAGTAGGAATTTGTACATACATTCAGGCTGAGCGCAATCTGCTCACCCAGATTTTATTCTGTATTTTGTCCATATACACTATTTGTTCTAATGATTACTTAGTACACTGGGAACTGCTCAGAGTTCACTGCTTGGCCTTTTATGGATGATCTCAGTATGCTAACTGCATTGCAGTTTGTTATGCTTTAGACTTGTTTTTATTTAGTTGCTTATTCATGGATCTTTAATTTAAAAGTTCTTTCTTTTTTCTCTTGAAGAGCATTATAGACTGAAGGGAGCAATGACTACTTTCTTGTCTTTTGTTTTTAATCTAAGTTCCTACACAGTCCCCATAACTATTGCTATCTCAATGCATATCTAAAAAAGCTGGAGTATGCTGTTACATCAACTTTTAGAGGAAATAGAGTTAAATATGAATGTGAGGAAGGCAAAAAATGCTGTATTTCTTAACACGTATATTGTAAATATGGTTTGTGATCTTCTTATATGTTTATTGTAGAACATCTTATGTACTATTAAAAATGAGAGCTTGGGAGTGAGTTATGACTTTTATGGAGCATAACTGAAAATGTCTTTTTCATTTATTTTGTCTTTATGCTGTAGGAACTTCATGCACCACTTACTGTTGTGGCTGATGGACTTTTCTCCAAATTTAGAAAAAACTTGGTCTCCAACAAAGTTACTGTTTCATCACATTTTGTTGGTTGCATTTTGAAGGTAATTTTTTATGTTTAATAGCATATCAGGCAGTATGTTACTGCTTCTTAATGTGTCTGAATTTCACTGAATATGTTGTTTTTAGTTATCTTTTCCAACAGAATCAGTTAGAACTATGCTGTTTAGCTATTTATCCAGCTCCTCTGTCATTTTCTGTGTAACTTTGAGGAGTGCTTGGAAATTTTGGTCTATGTTTTTAACTCTTAAATTATTGATGCATACATGTCCCAGCTCTAGGGTAGACATGGTTGCTATGTCAGACTTAACGTATTTGGTACAGTTACAGATCAGATTTTCAACTCCTAAAACAATTTTAAATAACTGTTAGCCAGTTTTGTTTGGTGGTTTTTTTTTTCTGTGTGTGTTGGGTTTTTTTAAGTGGATACTGTTGTTAAAAATTAGATTTCCAGCTTCAAGAGTGGAGTACTGTATTACTCTTAAGCATATAGTTGAACAAGGGAGGGCTTAAAAAACCCCACTGCATTATGATCCAACATAGCTTGTTTAAACAGAGTGCTCAACTCAGACCAGTTCATAGAAAATAATTTTTTGTTTGCCTGTTTTAAATAAAAAAGTTTCAGCATTGCAGGTAAAGCACTGCGCTGTTGGCGCTATGTTTTGCATAGCACTGATCGCTGGATTAGACGTAGGAACCATTGTAAAGCTGGAACCTGATTTCTAAAGTCATTTCCTCGGATATAGGTGCTTTGACTGCTTTCTGTTAATGAATCAGTAGCTAAGATGGTGACACTCACAATATCTATGCCACTTCAGGGAGTGGAAATCTTGAGTTCAGATCATCCTAGCAGCTGTAGGTCAAACCACCTGTGTTTTATACTCCAGAAGGATACCCAAACTGTGCTTCTGCCTGATGGTGGGGTACTTTGTAAGCTTTGGGACCTACAAACTGCAGGGAAAAAAAAGAGAATCTGTTCTTGTAGCTGGGTGGTTGGAGAACCCAGGTAGAAATCCTGGCTGGGTCTTGCCCATTGGGGCGGCTGCCTTAGCTATTGCAGTAACAGCAAAAATAATTAAGGGAGGAGGAACCAAAACTACAGAATTTTCACTGGACTGAGAACACTGACTTGGAGGAACTTCGGCACTTTTTGGGTCCCTAACCTGGTTAGCACTGCACAAGTGCCTCCTGTTTCTCTCACTTTTGGAAAGTTGACACAGATAGGACACTATCTGTGGTTCTTCCTCAGTTGGTATCTCCATGTAGTTTTATACAGACCAGTGTATTTCTTTCTCTCCTGCCACTTTCTTTAAGAAAAGGAAATAAAATGATCTTACTGAAAAGTATCCCATGGATTACCTGACAGGTTTTCAATAGCGTGTATTAAATATTAGTGAGGTATTCAAATTAAATGTGTAACTTAACATATATTCTAGTAAATATGAACATGTATTGACAAAAGAATTGTAACTCTGCTGAAGTTTAGAACTTTCTTGTTGAAAGCGCTTCTCTTGTGGGTGTTTAAAGACAAAAATAACACAAACTTAATATGATATGGGATTTTCAGAGTACTCCAGAAAATTATTTTGTACATCTGAAGTTTAGTATTCTTTAATTATTCAGTCTCAATTATTCTCCCTCTTTCCTTTTTAAGGATGCACCACAATTTAAAGCTAATTATGCTGAACTTGTTTTGGCTAAAACTAGTCCAGTGCTAATCTATCGGATTTCTTCAACTGAGACCCGAGTCCTTGTTGATATTCGAGGGGAAATGCCAAAAAATTTAAAAGAACACATGATTAAGAACATTCATCCACAACTACCTGGTAAGTCTAGAAAGATTTCCATCCACAACTGTCAGAATTAAATGTGCCAAAAAAGGCACATTTCACTGAATCTGTTGAACTGTGCTGACGTTTCCCGTGTGCGCAGTTAACTGTTTCAGTAACCATTCACCCTTCTTCGACTCCACATCATATGATGTTTGTTCAGCTCACATCTGCGAGGTTAGCAATTCAGAAGGATTATATTTCTAAGAGGTTAAAATGGGTTGTGTGCAAATTATTTCAGACTCATAAGTGTAACTAAAATATTTGCTTATTGCAGATCACCTACAGGAACAATTCTTAATAGCAGTTCAGAATGATCGTTTAAGGACTATGCCGGCCAGCTTCTTGCCTCCTTCAGCTGTAAACAAAAAAGGTGTGTATTATGAAATAAAAGGAGAGAAAAAAGCATTACAAAATTATTCTGAGACTTGGGGCTTTGTGGTCATAGGTGTGCATTTGTTGTTCAGTACAGCTGTCTCATAATTCTTCCATGAAAAATAATCTTTTGAAAATGTGTGCTTTGTGCATAGTTTAACTGGAATGTTTACATTTGACACCAGACTTTGAATCAGTGCCTGCTTTATTTTTAAGTTTAAATTGCTCAGTTGCTCAAGCCTATACAAGAGCGATCTTTTTAAGGAAAACTTGATTAAAAAAAGGAAAGAAATTTCCTTAAAAAGCGTGCGTGTCTGTTCTTTGACACACACAGACACGTGCATACCTCTAAGGAAAAAGTATTTTCACCTTGATCATCTTAAAGCCTTTTTAAGCCTGTTAATTTAAAAACAGCCCTTTTTTTGGTTTGTATCTTCACCATTTCCTTTTTCTTATTTAATTTCTAGTCATTATGTTGTGGTGGAAATAATTCTTAGGAATACTGATTTTTTTAAAAAATAAGAGGGTTTGATTTCTAAGATTATGTAATGGTCATGCAGTATCCCATTAATTTTTGTCTTCTACCTAGGTGTTCTCCTTCTAGGAGATGCATATAATATAAGACACCCTCTAACTGGTGGAGGAATGAGTGTTATTTTAAATGATATTAAAATATGGAGAGGATTGCTCCAGGATATTCCAGACCTTTATGAAGATTCTGATGTTCTTAAGGTGAAGTTTTATTTTGGACTTCCTTTAGGCAGCTTTTTCTGCAACTTAATTACACACTTTTAAGTTTTATGCAACTCAAGAACATCTAAGTTATTGGTGTGACATAGCAGTTTTTCAAAGCCTTGAATAGATAAATGGTACATTATGCGTTCACCAGTACGTGGAGCTGTGATTTAGGAGTGCTGTGGCTGTGTGGCAAAAGGCAGATGCAAAACTGCTTACTGACCCATCGTGTTTTGCTTAAGGAGACTGGTGTGCTGCATCTTGTCATCACGCTTCACTAGTAAAACCTCATATTCCCATATTAGTCATATATTAGTAATGCAGGTTGATCTTAAATGGGGTGGGTTTGGACCATTACGCTGGTGTGTGCTAAGGAATAATAAGCACATGTAACTGAGGTGTTCCAAGACACATCTCAATGCTCCACAAGCCTCTTGCCTGCTGCATTAATCTCTCAGTAGTAAGTTAGAAGACATCCTTCTTTGCCAGGAATAGGAATCAGCACCATAGGTGTTGATGTTAGGTTTATTTTTTTTTCAGTGAGATCTAGACCCAAAATTCTGATGAGTAGATAAGATACATTAGTTACCTGTTTACGGCTTTTGATCACGTTAGGCGTACTGCCGTGGCTAAACTACAGCTAGAATAACTATAGCCTACAAGTAAGTGATTCAAAAAGTATATTTGAAAATTGAGAAGCACTTAGAGGGACCCTGAATGTCAGGCCAATACAGGACTTCCCTGACCAAACGCAGATACTTGGATCTCAGATAATCACCTCAGACTTTCAGTTATTTCCTGCTTATTCTCCATCAACAGAAATAACTAGGTGAGTGCTATCCTTTGAGTTTCTGACCTACCCCAGCCACCTGCTATGGGATGAGATGAAGCACACCTTGGAACTGGCTCTGTTCAGTTGTTTTTTTTCTGTATTTAGTGTAATAGGAACTTAGATAACTGGTTTGACAAGTCTCCAAAGTTCCTTAATTACCGACCTTGGAACCAGTCTAGCATATCACTAAATACACTCTACATTTTCACGAGTGTGACTCTTTCCACCTCTTTTGGGATTTTTTGAATGCTTTTCTGTATTTACTTACCCAAATACCTTTTTTTTTTTTTTTTTTTTTTTTTTTTTTTTTTTTTTAATTTACCTTTTCCAGGCAAAAAGAACATTTTACTGGTCAAGAAAAAAATCTCATTCTTTTGTAGTGAATGTTCTCGCCCAGGCACTTTATGAACTCTTTGCTGCCACCGATGGTAAATATATTTTAAAGATAACTTTTGACTAGTTGCAACTTGATAAATAAATATGTCTGGGGAGGGGATGTGTATAGGCATATGTCCATGTGTTTGTGTGAATATATCCATATCTATGTGTATGTATATATGTATATTGATATATATTAACAACCAATCAATTATCAGTCAAAGGATTTTAATGAGTTAGCATGTGTTCTCTGCCTAGTTGTTTAGTTCCAGTGTTACATAAACTGAGTTTTAGCAACATGAAGGTAAGTCTGGAGTTAATATTAAAAAAAAAAACAAACGAAAGAAAAAAACCCCAAACAAATGGAAAAACAGAAAACATTTGTTATTGTGTCAGTTAATTCAAGAATATGTAGATATTCTGTAAGAGCATCCTTTACTTAAATCTAGCTCAAAATCCGGCTGAATTTAACAGAACAACAGCTACCGAAGTACAGAAGTCCTGGATTTAATATTAGTGTTGCATATGCTGAAAAAGTTTTCAGTATGTGTTGAATGTATTTGCTAAGTCATATTAATTTATTTTGTAGACTCCTTGCATCAGCTAAAGAAAGCCTGTTTCCATTACTTCAGACTCGGTGGAGAATGTGTCTCTGGTCCTGTTGGATTGCTGTCTGTGTAAGTTCAGTGCACTGGTAATAGTTAATGTGAATTGGGTTGAGCATTGTGAGCCTCTGTGAGGATCTGCTTTGCCCCCAGCTCTGCACAGGGAAAATGGTCCATTTTTATTTTTAGGGTTATACTAAAGGTTGGAACTTTATTAGAAGCTATGTCTTTAAATGCTGACTCTTTCATTTTATTTCTTTTTCTTTGTAAAAAATGCCACTAAAAGCTGGAGAGAAGTTGATGTAGGTGGCATGGGAGTTTGAATGAGGTAGAGGGGTCCAGACTAGCAGAGGAGCTGGTGGAGTTGTTTCCTGCTTGACAAGTTGAGAATAGTGAAAAATGAGGTCTCCCATAAAAGAACTTAAGGAACGGGGAAAAAATCAGTAGCTGTCAACGTGTTTTGAATAACCCCTCAGAAACTAGTTAATGCAAAATGAATCATCCTACTTTGAACATATGAGAATGTGTGCTTCCCTATTTCATAGAATCACAGAATGTTCTAGGATGGAAGGGACCTCTAGAGGTCATCTGGTCCAACTACTCTACACAAGTAGGGACATCCCTACCTAGGGCAGGTTGCTCAGAGCCCCATCAAACCTGACCTTGAATGACTCCAGGGATGGGGCCTCCACCACCTCTCTGGGCAGCCCATTCCAGTGGTCTGTCACCCTCATAATAAAGAACTTTTTTCTAATATCCAGTCTAAATCTATTCCCTTTTTGGAATGAGAGCTAAACCTGATAGAGCCTGTGGAGAATAATCCCCTGAGGGTTGCTAAAGGCAGACACAGACTACTGGAAATGAAGAGAGAGCTGCAGTGTGTGTTGGTCATATTGTGGAAATGACTACAGGGTGTGTAGCAGCTCCAAGACGACCAAATTGGTATTTTTCAGCTGAGATAGCAGGATCAGAGCTGCCTGAATTGGAAGGCTGAATGTAATCTTGAGTGCAGATTTCTATTTGTAAAATGAAAATTTGTCAGTGCTTTCTCATTCTATTTATTTATGTGTTTTATTTATTTATTTTTAATACAGGTTGTCTCCTAAACCAATGGTACTGATTGGCCACTTCTTCGCTGTGGCGTTATATGCTGTTTACTTTTGCTTTAAGTCAGAGTCCTGGATCACCATGCCTCGAGCATTTTTCAGTAGTGGAGCTATTCTTTACCGGAGTTGCTCTATAATATTTCCACTTATTTACTCTGAAATGAAGTATTTAGTCTACTAAAATCCAGGGGAAAATGACTGGAGGAAGAAAACATGAAAATCACGATGCCTTCAAAAAATGTCTGGACATGTACTATTTAATATTGTCTTATGTTTTCTTCTCTTCAAAATGCAATTTCCTTGATAAGGATTTGACTTAATTTTTGTTTTGTGGTTATATACATATATATTATATGTAAATATTCTCTTCTTTGCAATTAAAGTTCAAAAAGGAGTTAGCTGTTTACAAGGACCGTAATTAAGTGTTGACATGTGGTAGATAATTACCAATTTTGTCAGGATTTCATTCCTTGCTTTATCCATTGCTGAGTGCACCACTAATATTAATAAACTGAAAAGTGAAAACTGTAAACCATATGCTGCTAATATCCTTCATGCTTTTTTTCTGTCCAGTAGTTCCATAGACTGTGAAATATTGTAACATTCTTGATTTGGGTTATTTCATTAGGATTTGCCTCTTCTTTTTCAGTTGCAGCTAAGATACTAATCCACTGACACTTAAAAGGACACTGTAGAGGATTTCAGTTCTTGAAGAGTCACCATATCTTTAACTTCAGTCACTGTTGCAAGTGCCATGTTGCTCTTCTGAAATCATTCTTTACACCAGAATTAAAGTAATAATCAAACCATAGTTACGTTGGCTACTGCACTGCACTCAGGTACTGAAAGCACATGTTTTTGAAACCTTCTTCCTATCTCACTTCCTTTTTAAAACTATGGGGGTTTGTTTTGGTTTACTTGATGTGTGTGCAACTGAAGTTTAATGCTGCCACAAACTGAAGCACAACAAACTGCATCTGCTGAAACAAATTCTGTCCAGGCTGCTTCCAGTAGACAGCAAAGTAATCTTTAATACTCCTTCTTAAAATTCATGACAAGTACCACAAAAGTGTCCTTTTAATACTTGGAGTATGTTGTTTTTTCCTGTAGAAATTACTGCATGCTACTGAAGAGTTCATGTCTTTTACTGTTGGTCACCATTCCTCTCAATGTTCTCTTTATCAGGGTGCTCTCCTTTGTTCTTGTGTATTTTGTTTTTCCTCCCCTTCCTCCTGATTACTTTGCCTATCACTGCAAAACTCTCCCATGTTGTCTTGCCTAAACAATCACGCTGTATTGCAGCCAGCAGTTCAGAGAGCAGGAACAGATGACATTTTTCTGTCCCGGCAAAACTTTATATCTTGAAAATGACAAACTGCATAGGCTGTATATAAACATACATTTTCTGTTGGACTGTGAAAAAAATCTGGGGGGAGGCTTTTTTAGTATTTTATTTGACAGATATTTCAAATGACCTGTTCTTTTCCAGAAGCAGAAGTATGTATATTTTTCTAACCATGATCGCTTTTGATACCCTCTTGAAATTAAACACATCATCAATATGTCTATGTCTAAACTTTAGGGTAAAGTACTAATATTTTCAAATATCATTATATATGGTAACTAAATTATGCCCCTTTAAGGGTATACAAAGTTCGCAGAATTTATACAAAGTGTTTTCAAAATTTGTGACAATTTTGAAAATATAGATTAATTTTACATTTTCTATTTTTTTTTTTTTAATATTACTTGCAGTCAATCTCTTTAAAGTCAAGGATAAACAGTCCTGAGCCAAATACGCATCCTCAGCTAACTTAAATAAAAAATTTATGGTATCTGTAGATTTTTTTTTTTGTTGTGTATCTCTGGTTGATGAGTTTTGTCAGTTTCTGATTTATCAGGAAATACCAGTGTGCTTAAATTTCTATACATGCTGAATGGTTTTTTCTTTTGTTTTTTTTTGAACCCAGAGCTTGCTTTAATGTTTTGATCATCAGGGTAACGGCCACTTGTTGCAAGTTTCAATGGGGGAGAGAAAAATCTTGTATGTTTAAAATAGAGCAACCTGAAAATACAACTCATGAAAAGGTTACGTGCACTGTCCTCAGGACAAGGTGAAGGACTTACTTGGAAATATCAAACAAACTGGGATCATTTGTACACAGGGCTTCTAAGGAACATTACTGATGAGTTAGTGTTGGGTAGCGTTTGGCAGCATTGGCTGGGCTCCTGCTCCAGCTGGTCGGGGGCAGCAGTAGCACTTTGCCCTGGTGAAGAAAAGCTGCAGGACAGAATTTCAAACCGCAGCCAGGGGCTACAGTACACAGTCTTTTTCTTGGAGGTTGGGGGATGAGGGGAAAGGCATGAAACAAACAATTCTTGAGCCAAGAATGAGTAAAGCTGGCAGTGAGTGGGCCATGTGTATAGGTAAAATGGAACATTGCTACCCACAGCGCACAGCAGACAGTCTGCAGCCGTCCTGGGTGTCACTTTCCACATCTGTATGCAACAGAGGGAATCCTTATGCCCGAAATGATGTGTCACAGGTATGATTCAGTCTCTGAGGGGATCACAATACACACATACAACATCTCAAGTGGCATCAAGTATGTGTCTGCAAGCTCTAAAGAGGTTAGCTCTAAGGATTTTCACATGGCAAAATTTAATACCCTCTTGCACCCTGAGCAGTGCATTTTGGTAAGTGTTGTGGGCACAGGAGACGTGCATTGTGTGTATGTGGTTGTCCCTGTATCCCAGAACAGTGACAGCTGGTAATCAAGAGAGCAGTAGGAACAAGAGAAGCAGCCATACGTAGTGATGAGATTGTAGTTGATGACATGGTGCAGGAGTATGACAACTTAGTGGTGGGGGTGAGGAAAGAGGAAACTGTAGTTGCCTTCTCTGATGGTTTGGAAAGTGGGGAGTTGGTTCATGCATCTAAGTGTCACAGTTCTTGGAGCTTGAGGAATTTGTATTGTGTAGGTTAAATGTTCTTGGTGGTCTGTTTTTAAGGGTTTGTTTTGAACAAACATTTTTACTGGAAAACATATGGAACAATGAGAGAGGGTTTTTTTTATTACAGCTTTAAAATGCTTGCTAGTGCAGGCACACAGTGTTGGATTTAATGAGTGATACCTGTTCGGGCTGTGTGTGTGTTCAGTGCCTCCGGTAGCTCCAGTGAAAGCAAGTAATAGGCAGAGTAGTGGTGGCAGTTTTCCTCCCACCTTCAATTTAATCACCTGGAACAAAAAGAAAGGACTCAATTAGTCCTGGATCAGCTGCTGGATTTTGTAATTTGACTTGACCGTGCTTCTGAGGCAGTGGTAGTATAATGTGATGTTAGAAATCTCAAGCACGGCTACAGTGCCTCTCTGGAGAAGTGTATGAATAGAGGCTTAAACAGTCTGTTCTGCAGCTGAAGAAAAGAGGAGTGCATCATTCTCTGTGGATGTAAATGATTTGTTGATGATGTCTGAATAGCACTTGGAAACTGTTCTGTTGATGTCTGCAGTACACTCACGGACAAAATGACAACCAATAACAAGGGATGCAGGCTAGTTCTCATCTGTATTCTCCAGCTCTGTTTCAGCTGAAACAGGGACTTGGATTAGAACCACACTTGAATTTAGTTGTAATCAAGCTGTTCCAAAGCACATGCAAGAGCAGTGCTGTTACTTAGGGTTTCCAAATGTGTGGAAATCTCAAAAAAGGATTAAACCAGATTGCTCCCTCCCTGATAATCCCAGTTTCTGTGTTGTCTTTCTCCCTCATGCTTGTGTCATACTCCTGATCTCTGCCCTGTCCCGCTTGCTTTTCTGGTCTCGCTTTCCGCTCTGCACTCGCAGCCAGCAGCATGCTGCAATATAGGACTCGGGGGCTGCACTGGAGAAAGGCTCAGTAGGAAAGGTGTATAGAGTGTGTTGCCTGTACTGGTTTCTCATGTGGCATCTGTGACCTATGCTACTTAAAAGGCCACTTGTGTCTCCTAAAATCTACATGTCAGTGTTCACTGTCATACTGTTGATGCACACTGGTTGTGTTGTGTCAGTAGGTTAGTAATTTATGGTCAACCCGTGGTGCTTGCACATATTGCTCTGTGGAACCAGTTTGTGTGTTCCGGACAAAAGCAAAATCCATTCAATCCAGAATACAAATGGGCAGTTGATAAATTATGCATCCCAAAATTCTCACTTGCTCAGCATGACATTACTACATGGAAAATAGCATCAGCAGATCCTGAACTGTTCCCTGCGGAGCTCCAAAGAGCTGCACAAGCGCCTGTGCTGTGCATAGTGAACTGCAGTGTGACAGAGTTTGCTGAGATAAACTTATTGAAGGTACTGAAAATAAATGCTGACAGGGTATTTTAAGTAGTAACAAATCCACTGTAAAGTAACATAAATAGGGAAAATAATCCTGATGTGAAAATAATCCAGCTGTGTGTCCTGGAATCCCCATGACTGGTCCTACCCAAGCTTCCACTCTGTTTGCAGTAGGGGTCAATAAGGTAAATGGGATGCTAGAAATTGTTAGAGAAGGGCTAAAGCAAAAAAACCCTCAATTCCACGTGAACTGAGCCTTTGCAGCAGCTGACGTGTGGCAGAGCAGTAGGTAGTAATGCTTTGGGCAGAGGCAAGAGAAGCAGCATTGTCAGGACTTCTCAGGTATCATTTTTGAAGAGTGAAGAGCCATGGAAGAAGGTGCTTCTGGTATCACAGCCAGGTTTTAGAGCTGGTCTTTGAGCCCAGGCTACCAGGCCAGCAAAGCACAAACAGTGGAACCCTAGGCCAGGTGCTGAAATACGCGTTAATGTTGCGGCAATAGGCACATACGTGGTAAGCAACTCTGGAGAAGCACCCAGACATCTTAGTAGGTTGTGCTGCATTCTCATAGATCATTTCAAATGGTTCTACCTAATGCTATTAGAGTGGCTAATGTATTTTTCCATGGGAACGTTTGGGTGTTCTTCAGCTCAGCCCCTTGTTTACCTGTGGGTCACTCTGAGGCAACCACTGCTTTTTCAGGTTTCTGTGATGCAGCCAGTTTCCTTGAGATGCAGATTCACATTTTTCAGCCAATGGCATCTTAACACTGTCTTCCCAGGCGTGGTTTCTGATAGTCCCCATTTAGGGGCCGACACATACATAGTCCTGACAATTCACATTGCCTAGGAAAAGTATACAGAATTACATATGCAAATAGAACCTTCTTCTAAGCGCTGTCTGTACAGACTTAGGGCAGTACTGTTGGTGTGGGTTTGACTTCATGGGTTCTTCTAGGCTATGAGACTGGATTGTCTGAGGGAAGGACAGGAAGAGGAAGTTTGCACCAGAGGGGTGAGAGTCTGTAGTCCCAGCTGTGGCTTGTTGGCTTGAATGGCTCCATGTCTACTGGGAAACACACCAGGACCACAGTTGTCTGTCTCCCTTCACTGGTGGCCCTCTGGCTGTAATTGTCTAGGCCCAGGCTGGCTCGTGCTCTCCCAGGCACCTCCTGGGAGAGATTTGGAGGGAAAGGAGATTAGTGTGGAGTAGAGATCATTGCCAATGCTGGGTGGATCAGGCTGCCTGCCCTGTTTTGGGGGTGGGCCATGCTGTGCCAGGTGGTTCCTAGATCACAAGAGATGTCCCAACATGTTTTATGAATTTATGGAGTGAGAACTGAGATCCTGGACCCAAATGTCCACATGGGGCTTCCTGAGCATGGTGCTGAGCCCAGCAAGAACTGGTTCATGGACTTTTTGTGTGGGAAGTAAAGCATAAACATATTTATATTTCAACATAAATAAAACCCTGTGACTAAGGTTTAGGTTACAAAGCTTTACTGTCTTCCTTGGTGGTTTTATCGAGTGCTTCATCCTCGTGTCTGCTGAAGGAAACTCTGTCAGAAGAGCACACTGGTAGCAAGAAATGAGTTGCTATTTTGAGAATGTGGTGTGTGTGCTTTGACCTTGGCTAAATGTTCCTTGCTTTTTTGAAATGGTGATTTGAAATGCATTTTGTTCATGACCACATTTCGATGCACATCCTGTTGCAGGTACATAAACCTTTCAATCATTTGAGATGAGACACTGGCATGTGCAGGAAGCCTTCTTGAGTGGCCTTGTCTCCATCTTCTCTCTTAAGTCCTTATTACCACCTCCAGTGCTCAGAAGCAGTTCTATTAACCTTGAGCCATTTATCACTTTTAGTAGGGGAGTTTTGTCTTTCAACTGAGAATGAACAGGAGACGGGAAAAGCTTCTGCCACAGGCTGCCTTGGGATGCCAGGTGTCACTTTTTGCTCTCTGGTACCTTGCCCTGTGCCAGAAGGCTTTTCTGACTAATGACTGCTGCCTGTATTGCATTTGTCTCCAAGGTCTACATTTCTCCTGCTATTACCAGGCAGGAATCAGATCCAGTATCTGAGTTTTCAACTCCAGTTGCCTTTATCTCTGCTCAGAGTGAGCTGTAAAGCAGCACTGCTGTGGCTCAGGTTTGGCCATATGGTAACTTGGTAGCCACATGGCGTTGGAAATTGGATGTTGACTTTGTATGGGATGGTTTGCTGTGTACACAGAGTACGCTCGATAATGGCTGTAGGGTGCACACAGAGCTGCACTCTCTCTCTCCATAATCTATTTGGTGTCTGCATTTTTCATCTTCTCCAGAGCTATTTTCTCCTGCAAATTTTATCTGGAAACAGATAGTGCATATAGATGTTATTTGCAAGCCCAGCTTGGGGCATTTCAGTAAGAGGTCTCTTGTTTTCATGTGTCTGATCACATCAGCATCATTCTACTCCATATAGAGCCTGCCCAGTACCTGCCAGCTGCTGTGTTTGTCACATGGTAGCTTTATAATCAGATAAATGAAAGCCTCTTACAGGAAGCTGACACTGAGTTACGATGGCTTTGCATTGATTTGGAGATGAACTGTAAAGGTGAGGACTGACCATTATGAAAAGGTGGGATTTGTTTGTTCTTTTAGGGAAGAGATGGCTTCTCTGTCTTCTGAGGTTGGTGACAGCTGGTTTGATCTCAAATGCGATGAAAGGGATGACACTCGACAGCTCTCTAGTACAAAGCAGACCTCAACATCTGTGTGGGATATCTCCCTTGGGTGGAATTTAATGCATCTTCTTAAGTGACAGGTAAAAAAGGTGGCATTTTCTGTGGCCAAGAGAGCTGCTAGGGTGAGTAGGGTCCAAAGCCCCAAAGAGGAATCTGCGTCACAGCCACAGAAAGCAAGTAGAAGTTAAATGGCCATCAGAAGAAGAGGTTGGAGAGGTAAAGGGAAGGCAAAAAGTGAAAAGTGGACAGAAAAGGGGAAAAAGAGCAGAAACACTACAAGGAAAGAAGAGATTTAGAGAGGTCTCTGCAGCCCTGAACTCAGCTTGCCCTAGCTGAGGAGACGCATCCTTCCTGTAAGCAGTGGGGTACCCTATGGGCTACCTCAGTGAGACACACACCTGATTGCTTAGCAATATCTAAAGGGTGGACATCAAGAGGATGAGGTCAGGCTCTTTTCTGTGGTGCCCAGTGACAGGACAAAGAGCAACTGGCACAAATTAAATCACAGGAAGTTCCACCTGAACATAATGAAAAACTTTACTGTGAGGGTGATGGAGCACTGGAATAGCCTTCCCAGAGAGGTTGTGGAGTCTCCTTCTCTAGAGGTAACCAAACCTGCCAGGACGTGATCCTGTGCAACCTCCTTTGGGTTAGCAAGGGAGGTTGGACTATAGGTGATCTCCAGAGGTCCCTTCCAACCCTTGCCATTCTGTGATTCTATGAAGACAGAATCCTATCAGACTTCTGCATTACCAGCCATCACTGCCTAATGCTCCTAAGGAGACTCTTTTGATGCCTTGGAACAATACTCTGGGAAGCTTCCCACCTTAAAAATATCCTTGTAACCTACTTTTAAGGACCAGCATACCTGTAGATTATATTGATTTTGTTAGTTATATTTGGGTGAGTAAATGAAGGTGCTTATTTGCCAAATGCACAGTAGAGAAGAACACAGCATTCAAAGGTTTAGAAGGCACCAGCATGGAGACACGAGATGGTACTGTATTAGCCTCATGTATAACATCAGCTTTAACAGCCCTCTGTGATTTGGCCACGAAGATGCTTGAGGCTTCAAAATCTTTTATCGTGGTACAGCCCCTGCAGCACTGGCCAGGAGGGAGTCCTGCACTGGGGCATCTCTCTCTTTACTGCTGGAAGAGTCTCAATGGAGGTCTTATCTTGGGTGGTGATGCAGGTTACAGATGCCACAGCTGTATCAAATGCTAAGTTAACAGGCAGGCTAAACAAGCACACCCTCCGCAGGTCTGGGTGTGTGTCTTGTACTCTGATGCCAGCTACTGAGCTTTCCTAATGCATTGAGTTCTTCGTGTGTTTCAACTTCTCTTAACCAACTTGAGGAAAACTTCTTCTGTGGTGGGGATGGGATATTTACATTTGTTTTAGGAAAGTGTAGAGCTTTCTAAAGCTTAATAATAAATTCTAGTAGGGAAAAAATCGTGTGATACCAGTTTGTATTTTAATTCTGCTACTTTTTGCTTTCCTACCTGTTAAAGTAGGAGTAGGTGTTTCTAGCGTGGGTTGGACATTAAAGGCCTTGGGTTATTAATGCTGGGTGATACCTACTCACCTACTCCCCTCCTCTCCTCCCCTATTTCACCTTCCCTTTTTTTTTTTTTTCCTCCATTTTTTTTCCTCCCTGCTGTCTCACCATTACATTCCCTCTTTCTCCTGCTATATGTCTCTATTTGCTTACTGGTGTCACAGGTGAATTATAAGAGGAGTCATCATTATGGGGTTAACTAAAAGGGGTTTATTAGTGATCAAATGATGATCAAATAGCAATTAATTGATGACTGAATGAAAAGCAAGTGGTACTCAAATCGTGATTAACTGATAATTGAATGTTAGTAAAACAGTGATTTGATGATGGTTTGATGATAACTGAAATTATTTAGTGATTAGACAGCAGTCAAACACTCCACTATTTACTAACCTTGTAGTAACAGCTGGATACATAAATGTCACTACCATACAATGTATCTTTAGTCCTAATGTAAATTATCACCTCATTATAGATACTGGGTATGGGGTCACTCAGCTTCAAGGAGTAACCTTGAGAGGTGTCCCTGCTCCAGAAGGAGATCATGGCTGTGCAGCCTATGGCTGTGTAGGAGAGCTCAATGGGCTTGGGGAGGGCTACAGGTATTTAGAGACTAAAGTGATTGATTTGTAGCAAAACCTCCCTTTGGTGTATGAGCAGGAGTGCAGCTGTAAGAGCTTAATTATGTCTACTCTCAGCTCAGGCCAGTACTCTTGGATCTTGTTAAGACATGGCCTAGACTCCATAGGTGCTGAGAAGATACAGCCTGGCTCGGTTCTCATGGCTTGCATGCACAGCAGATCTGGTTCCAGTAATGCCAGTGTATCTGTGACGCCTGAACCAAAGTGCTGTTCACTCTCTTAGAGTGGTTGCAGCTATCACCAGGGGAGGCCAGAAGGGCCCTGGCTGCCAGCAGGGTAGCTGTTCTGGCTTCAGTTTGGTTTATCACAAGCAGCTGCTGGCCCAAGCAGTTGGGAGGGGCCACAGCCGGGATAAACAACTGAACCAGCCAGTGGGCTATTTGATACTATACTGAGTCAGGCCCCTATATGAGGGGAGATCTGGCCTAGGTTGGGGGTGCTGTTTTTAACTTGTTTCAGTGTGTAGCTTCAGCGAGGCTGGAGCAGGGAAAGTATGTGTCTCAGGTACAGCTTTTTTTTTTTTTTGTTTCTATTGCTCACTTTATCGTTTCATTAGTACTACTGTTATTACTGTTGATTTTGTCTGTCTTTGTGTTTTATTAAACTGTCCTTATCTCAACCCCTGGGGTCTCACTTTTTTTTTTTCTCTTACTCCCAATTCTCCTTCACATCCCACAGGAAGTGGCTGGGGGGGGAGTGATGGGGGAGCAGCTGCACAGTGTTTAGCTGCCAGCAGGGATTAAACCACCACAGAAGCCTATGCTGTATCTTGGCTGTCATGAACATGACAGTTCTTGTGTGGGCAGGGAGATGGGCATGGGGCAAGTCTCTGCCTGCTGTACTCCTAGCAAAGCCAGCTGCTGAGGCAGAGTGCAGGAGTTAAAATCCTTCCCCCTAAAAGCCAAGTTACTGTGACACAGGTTCAGCTTTTGCAAAGGTTGAGTTGGGAACAGATGAAACAGGAGTGTTTGGCAGTGCTGAACCCCACAGATCAGTAATTGGTTCTTCAGCAGAAAAGGACCAGGTTAGGGAACATATGTAAACAACGTGGGTGTACAGAAGTCCATGGGAGCTGGTGGGATGCACCCCTGGGTGTGGGGAGAGCTGGCAGGTGTCAGTCAACATGAGGCTGCTCTCAGTTCTGTGTGAATGGCAGTGGTGATCCTGAGGCCTGAACAACAAACATCACTCCTGTCTTCAGGAACAGTGAGGAGGAGGAGGGAAGCCGCAGGTTGGCCCTGGGAAGGTGATGAAGCCTGGAAACCATTCCTGAACATGCAAAGAACAAGAAGGTGACTGTGTGTAGTCAGCATCGATTTACAAAGGGAAAGCCAAGATTAACCACCTGACACCATGACTGGGCCCAGGGGGTTGTGATCAGCAGCACAATGTCCAGCTAGAGGCCAGTCACTAGTGGTGTAGCCCAAGGGTTGATACTGAGTCCAATATTAATTAATGGCTTCATTAATGACCATTACCACATTTGCAGGTGACACAAAGCCATGAGGAGCAGCTGACACAGCAGAGGGTTGTGCTGCTGGACAGACTGGAGAAATGGACCAATAGAAAGTTCAGCGAAGGGAAGCATGATGTCCAGCACCTGGGGAGTGATGACCACAGACACTTGGACAACTGCTAGAAAACAACTTGGCAGAAAAGGCCCTGGGGACACCAGTTTGCTCCTGCAGTGGTGGCTACCAGCATCCTGGGCTGACGGAGGTGAAGCATTGCCAGTAGGTTGAGGTAGGTGATGCTTTCTTCTGCTCAGCCCTGGTGAGACATATCTGGGTGCTGCATCCAGTGCCGGGCTACTCAGTACAAGAGAGATGTGGATGTACTGGAGGACCATGAAAATTAATAATAATTTGGAGCATCTGTCATACAAGGAGAGGCTGAGAGAGCTGGGACTACTCAGGATGGAGAAGGCTCAGGGAAGATCTTATCCATATGGATAAATATCCAAGGGAGGGAGTAAAGAAGACAGAGCCCAGTGACAGGATAAGAGGCAACAGGCACAAACTGAGAAAGAGGGAATTCCATTTAAATGTAAGAAAAGATCCCTTTTTCATTGTTCAGGTGGTCAGACACCTGGGCAGGCCACCTAGAGAAGTTGTGGAGTCTCCATCCTTGGAGATACTCAAAACCTGACTGGCCACAGCCCTGAGAATCCTGTGCTAGCTGCCCTTCTCTGAGCAGGATGGTGGACTGGACAATCCCAACAGGGGACTTCTGACAGCTGCAAACCAATGGAGACAAGCTGCAAAGAATAGATGGGAATCAGCTACAGAGAAGCCATCAGTGCTTACTCCTGTTTTTTTCTTTCTAGCATTTTTTCTCACAAGGCTTTCAATCTCTTAGATGTAAAAGCCCTGAGAAACAGGAGGAGTGCTGGCTGTGCCACTCTGCCACATTATTCTAGAATTTAATTTACAAATGTAATAAAACAATAAAAATGGATGATAGTTCCAAGGACCTGAAGCAAGATAAGTACGAGCACAGTGCTGTCCCTCCTGGAATTGCTGCCATGCAGGAAGCCATTCAGCCTCCCCCTGTTCACCTGGCCTCGTTGGAGCTACTCATGAGACTACCAAGGAACTTCAGCTTTCAGTACCCTACAGCCAGCATCTTGTTGCACTGACTCCCGAGTACCATCTGGGTTCGCAGGATGCCCTGGCTTCTAATCCATCTGTAGATGCCATCAAGACCCAGGTGCCCAAATTTTTGTGGGCCTGCTTAGTAAGAGCTTCATCATTGGATGACAGAGCATCAAAGGATGGGATACCAGGAAGTAGCACCATGAATTTGACCTGATGGATCAGCCGTGGCATTGTGCTCCTCTTCCCCAACAGCTTGGGTGACATAAGCATCAGCACATAAACCCACAGGTTGAAATTCACGTATTTCTGAGTTAAGGGTTTCCATAAATCCTGACCCCCACAATAGTTTCCTGTGTATGACAGGCAGCAGCCTTCTGCCCTCAGCTCTTAGCATATTTTGTTGGTCCATCTGTGAACCAGGGACACTGTCACTGCGCGGGGGGCCTGTGTGTTTGGTGGAGCTGCCTGAGCCCAGACTAGGGGTAGCAGCCTCCCATCACCTTTTTGCCTTAAGCTCCAACATGCAAGGTCATCTCCAGCTCAGCTTTGTGAGGCTGACAGTTGCAGGATTACAAAATCTTGATGCAACCCTTCCCACCTCCCAAATCTGAATATTCATCTATTTATTCTTGTGGTAATGCGACTGATTTCAATGAACTAGGGCTGCTTCTGCAGCAGTAACCAGTAGGGCCCTAACCTCTTAGTTATTACACTGGCTCTGATGGAGCACAAATGGAAGGTCTGGACATCCATTTCCGTGGCCAGATTCCTTCATCAGCCACAGTGGATGGGGGATAGACCTTCCCTGTTCTTGTTTCCGTGGAAAATGATTGGAGTATTTGGGGGCAGGTGAAGATGACACATCTTCACTGCAGACAGAGGATGACATAGCTAGGACCAATGTCCTGGGGCTTCACACTTCCCTTTACCCCTCCTCCTTTGCTCTTCCTTTCTTTAACAAGGAGTCTATTTGCCATCTAGCCCCTTAAGCCATTCTTACTGCCATATACATTTCTTTCTGAGTAGCCTTTCCCTTCAGATGTTGCATTTGTCTCCTCTTTTCCAGGCTGATAATCACCCAGCTGTCCCAGTGATAAAATAACATCCCCCACTAGCTTTCCCAGAGCAGGCCCTAGCCGGAAAATTACGCCAGGTGTAAAAGGTTCCATACCAAGATTGAAAGTTATGTGAATAAACACCTTGCCCTCAATATTAGTCATATTACTGTTGCACTAGAGGAAATATTTGTGCCTTTAAATAGCATGACTGGATCTTTCAGCTATGGATATTTAATTATTTTCTCTGTAGATGACAGAAAGAATTAAGTTTGTGTAGTACAGAGGCAGACATGAGTCTGCCAGTCCTGGCCACTCACCCACCACCTTTATTTCCAATTTCACTGTTCACTTGTGATACAAAAGTCGAACTTCCACAAATAGTTCTTCAGAAGAAAAAATTAAATGATTTATACAGAAACAATTACTTACAGCATTTATAATGTGCAGTACAAAATGTACACTGGTTGGAGGAGATAGAAATTGCATATCATGCCACGATTTAAACAAGTGTTAATTATATAGACTAGTGCTGATGGTTATGTTTCATAGAGGCAGTTGTAGGTACTGCCTTTAAGCACAGAGAAGATAAAGATCTGAAAAGCTGTACTTGTCTCATCCTTGGTCCCCAGCTCTGCATTTCAGGTGTGGGGGAAAGGCTTGGTCCTTCTCCATATTCATAGAATGGTTCTGAATTCATCAAAAATGAAGCTCGGCACATGTGCTTCAACAACCTACAGTAAACAGGAAGGCACAGTTACCTATTTTCTTCATTATTCATTCATATGCTCCATTCACCCATTAACAAGCACAACTAATTATGAATCGAGCACGCAACACTATTGAGCTGAACCACCCTGGCTTTAGGATGTGCTCCTAGAGTTGTTCTTGTTTGACCATGTCAGGCAGGTAGGGCTTGGCTTAGAGCTGCGAGAGAGTGCTGGGACACCAGCTACTGTGTAAGACCAGAGGAACAGTGACACCCTCTCTGCTCTATCTCCACATAGCGCCAGGCTGAAGGGGAAGCTGGCACATGTACCAGATACACTGGCTGCAAGACTGACATGGGGACCTTCTACTACACTGCACTGTGGGCTGGGAAGATGACAGAAACTGGAGGAGTGTCTTTTTTTACTTGCGAGTATTAGCTGGGAAGTGCATTACTCAAGAATCACTGAGGTACACAGCTTATAGCAAATAGGATTATGACTTATTTTCACTACCAGATATAAGTAATCTATCATCTTCAAATGCAGTTAAGTTGTATTTAACCCTAAAATAAAGTCTCTCTACAAACCCAGACTTTCAGAACATCCTTTGCATGTGACAAAGAAGCTGCCTGGGAAGCCGTGCTTTGGCAGGAAGGGAAGGAAACCAGAGACTGAGATGGTGTTTCACCAAAACTTAGACTTGCTAATTAGCTTTTTGTCTTGTAATGTTTATTATTACTTAATTCTGCAACATCTCAGAATTTTTGTTTTTTTCTTCCCCTCCTCAAAGCCCCCTAGCAATGTATACACTCTCTGAAGAATAGACTCTTCCTGAATCTGTACAAAGTTGAAAATCTTTCTATATTTTGTATCTCTGTATTCTCTAGACATTTTTCTGTAAGGATACCATGACTAGTATAGGAATAGTTACACACAGTATGCAAGTAACAGAAGTGGTAGCTTGTACAGGGCAAAAGAATTCAATACGACCCTTTCCTATCAGGTAACAGATTTTCCATATGCATTTCCTTTTGGCAGCCTTTTACAGAACACCTGAAGAGGGCCAGTACTGCCTTTGGGAGGAGGTTAGTGAGTTTTGGTATGTTTCCAGATGATACCACGTTCCAAAATAGATAGGTGTGATCAAACTGCTAGTATGTAACCACAGCATAAAACAAGATTTAGCTTATTTGAACAGGACTCCTGCTCACTGCTACATACAGGAGACATGGAATTCTTTCTTACCTTTCTCGGTAACTTTGTGTAGCGAATGTAATCTTCCAGGAACATCAGAGCACCCACTACCTCAGCAGGCATTTCTGGTATCTTCTGGCTAAAATTAAACCACCATGAAGATTATACTCTTACTAGAGATCAGTTATTGGGTTGAAGTTACACAAAAATGCCAGCCTTCAAATAACACTGTTTCCACTAAGCTCCACATGACTCCATTACAAATGAAAAGAAATAGTGTTTTAATTTTACATTTAGCCAAATACATTATTACATCAAATACACTGCTAGAAAAACACACTGAAAAAGCAGTGCTAACACTACTGAAGCCCTCTTCACAGAGGTGATACTTAGGAAAAAAAGTAAAACACAGGTACCTTGTGCACTGTTCCATTGTTGAACGAATAAACTGACCGATCAGAGACAGAAATTGTTCAGTGTATCTTGAGTGAAACTGTTTCAACAGGGTAAGGAGTCCCAGAACTAAAGGAAGCCAGTCGATTTGATCAGCTGGCCGCTTGCACACCACTCCTGCAAATTAAAAAACCAAACCAAACCAAAAAACCAACACAAGTTTACAGAACTTATTTTTTACAGCAGAGGCAAACTTACAGAATATAGTCTCATGAGGTTTTTTTGCAGTGCCTCCCTTTCTGCTTGCCCACATATAAAAATTAAAAACTAATGTAACAGTAGTATTTATTCCATAGCACATGGCTTAGTGATATTAACTAAGGCATAGGGTGGAATGAGAAAGTCAGGAGTCAGGATTCTGTTTCCTACTCAACTGTATTTGCCTTCAATATTATAACCAGCCTGCCTGGATAAGTGAGGATTTTCTATTCAGGTAATTTTACTATCTTCTCTATAGATAATTTCACACAGGTTTTCATTAGATTTAAACAACAGCTTATACAATACCTAAGTTTCTGTTGTACTGAAGTTTCGGAAACTGGGAAATGAGAAATAGGAAGTTGACCATGGGAAAATATGGCAAACGTTTTGTTGTTATGTAGATCTGAAGAAAAAAAAAAAAAAGAGGAACATAGTTCTTACACATGTTAATTTCTTTCCCAATTAATAATCAATAAAATAGGAAAAGCAAACTGTACCAAAGACCAGAATGCAAGCCTGACCTTATTTAATGGATTGTGAATGCCAGCTGCTTCCAGGTAAGCTGTGATTTCATACAAAAGAGTGTTGTCTTCTTTTGGATAAGGTAGTGATGGGTTCTGATAATGTGCTTCAATGTCAGCCAGTATTGCTCTAAAAGGAGAATAAATTGATTATATTAAATACCTATTTCAATTACTCCCAAATAAACCTTACACAATGCCATATCATAGTAATGTAAAAACTTAAAAAGACACAAAACCTGTACATGGTTACAAGCGAGAGTAAACCACTTTGGAGTATCTTTTACAAGCATCATGTTTGTTTCAAAATCAGCACCACACATTTTCACTGTTCTTAGTTCTCATCTAAATATGATCTCAAATCTAGGTATAAACAAATCCAACTAGAAACTGCACTGTCCATGAGCATCTTCATACATATTACTTCCAAGTCATTTATTTTTACTGTTCTTGTTCAAATTCAAATACTCATCAACAAAAACCTGAATACAATCAGACCCCATATTCTGCTGAAATTTAGATTTTAAGGATTGACAACAATTACATCACAGTAATACATGCACTCTTCAGCACATTTTGTTTCTTACTTATTGAGGTTTTCCAAAGCAGCAGCCAAATGCTTGGAGTCAAACCTGCAGGAATAATTTAATTCATTGGTAATCTGTCGCCTTAAAATCTGCATCTGACCAACCTGTCGAGGAAAACGAAGTAAGGGTGGGGTGTTATAGCGAACACAAGGAAGGAAGAATAAAGTCAAACTAAGGAAAAACTAAATGAGTAACAGTTTACAGTTAAATAGATTACACAAAGTCCTTGTTGCACCCAACGGCCTTTGCAGGGCTGCCCAACGCAGGAACATTCACAGTGAGTGGTGCTGCCTCCTCCTTTTGGTACCAGGGCACTGTTTCAGGCTGCCTGCAGTCAGAACTGACAGACCCCCGATGAGCAGTGCAGCTGAAGGAGACGAGTACTTGCAGCACTCCAGATTTACAGACCGTGCATGACAGCAAGTACAGGCAGTGTGAAACAGGCACTAAAGAGGCATCAGGTGTAAAAGTCCAGTTGCTTGCTTGTTTTATACTGGTCAGTGAAAATAACTTGTACTCTTTTCCCCACCTCTCCCTAGACCCTAGGGTCGGCAATGGCAGGGATAAAAAAACATCACAGAGGTTTGTTGCAGTCAGCCTTCCCTGATCTTTCCTCCTCTCTTCAGTAATATAAACATTCACAGCATTCTGAAAAGCACTGGTTGCAGAATATCATTACAGAGACAAGATAAAGTGATATGTTAATGGAATAGCTTGTTTAGCTCTTTGTCACAGTAGGCTGCTTCTGTGTGAATAAGGCAAAGTCAGGAAACACTACTGCTCCAAACTTTAGCCTTAGGTACATTACATTCACAAGGCATTGTGGGGAGTCTCAAAGCTCCTGATATTGAGCTGTTCAGATCTCTAGTGACAGACTTCATTTCTGGAAAAATATTACACATGAATCTTAATGCTAAGCACTTTGTGGAGTGTGAGCTGTCTATGCAAATGAAGCTCAGGGGCTCTTGCAAATTCAGGCCCACTTCAGTTGTGATGTTACAGAATTTTGTGTCAACATAATAAAACATTGTAAAATAAGCAGATTGGAGTATATAACAAAAGAGCCTAGACTTAATTCTGTGTATCACTAAGTCATGTAAACCTACCTTCATTATGGAGTCTAAGTATGCTGTCCAGATCTTCTGAGTTTTTGCAATTGCCGTGGAATAAACCTTGTTTGAATTTGCTGAGAAAAGAGAAAGGGAGAGGCATTAAAAAAGAACAAGTAAATAAATGCAAGTGTACAAAGACAATGGCTTTCCTCTATTTTAACCAGTAAGCACTTACCTATAATTCCTTTGAGAGGACTAACAACATTCATAAGTGCTTTTAAGGTATCCTGTACTGTCCTGTCACGCAATATATTTTTCTGAAACATACTGAGGAAATTCTAAATAAAAGAAATAATAAGTAAGTAAAATCCTCACACAGGTACTCTATGCTTAATCTTGATGGTACAAGAGATACATTTTTTAACAGCAGAGAAAGAATACTTCCACAGATGAAGAGTTGAGGAATTCTGTAATTAGACTTTGTGTTTTTCTGAGTTATGTTAATCAGCATTAGGACAAGCAGCAGATCCCCTTGCCAATATGTAATACTCACTGTAGACAATTCAATACCTGAGGAAGCACTGTCTTCATCAATACTTATTTTCCTTAAAATCTTTAACCAGGCTAGGACTGAATTCTTCTCAGAAAACAAAAAACCTTGGTTTCACATAAAGGTGTTAGGGAAGAAGTCATTACATGGAACTGACACCTTATTTATATAGTAGAAGACCTAAAAAATCTAATTCTTTGTTGATATCTAGACAGAAAAATAAAAATTGACCTGAGATGAACTTTTAAGCATACACAAAGTGTACACCTTCAAAAGGCATTCCCTGCAAACCACCATTTAAGGTAACACATAACCTTGTGTTACACAGCACCATTTATTCAAGGGAACGCACCTTCCTCAGTATATCGGTAACAATAATTCTTACCTTTAGCTTTGAACACACATTTTTCAAATGTCTTTTTGATTTAAATTTACCATTTCCAAAATTTACAGCTATTTCACTTCACTAGAAGTTATTAAGCAGTAAAAGCATCGGGACCTTAAGAAACCACAGTTCAAAAATTACCTGCAGCTCCTTTACAATCATGAAACACAGCAGCCTGTCTAGACCATTGAGACCAAAGGTACCTAAAGTATCTTGGATCTCTGAGAAGAGACGACTGTTGGTTACTTCCTGATGAGTTTTGATATCATACCAGGTGTTCATTTGGTCAATGTAACATGTGATCCTGCGGAAAAAATTAAACAAACAAAAAGATGGAGACAGGTCCTGTGATAATCTAAGTGATGAGTTACCTTATTCAGGCACAGATTAGACAGACTCTCTAAGTATCTCAGGTTATGTTTAGTTATTTCTCTCTCCGCAAGAGTTCTATGGCCCTTCCCTGGTTTCTCTGCCCTCTATTTGTGTAACGCAGTGTTTTCCTTCTTAGACTAAAATCCAACTTTTGTAGACTAGATTTTGAAACGTAGAGGATGGATTGGTTAAACTGGGTTTTAGATAAAGATGGTGATAGGACAGCTAAGGAAAAACTGTTTGTTGTAGATTTTGTTTGCATATGGTGGAATTGGAGCAATCCAAAGCATGGCGCTACAGCACAGCTTGTGACACACACAGTACTTACTTTGGGTCTGTGATCCTCAGGATTTCTCTACAAAGACGACCAATAAAAGTTACAGATTCATCCACAGGAGTGAATTTTGGTATAGGAATATGAGTAGACTGATATATGCTTTGCCAGTCTTGGATCTGAAAAACAAGTTTTAGAGTAACATACAGTGTTAACACTGTGCATTTTAAATTTGCTTAGAAATGTAAAAGTAGTACACTGTAAAACTACATTGTAAATTACACACAGCACACTACTAAAACCAGAATAAAGCAAAGAGAGGAATGAGACTTAGGACAGCAAGCAGAAGGTAAGTGTGGACATTGAGTGAACTACCTACATTTCTGGTGAGAATGCCACCTGCTCCTTTCTGCAGCAACACCATTTTCTTAGCTAAATTTAAGATCTATTCACTCCACTGCTTGTGAAGTATCACAAAATAAGCTAGTAACTACTGCAATCTTTCTGAGCCTGCATTCTGACAGCTAACGGTAGATACAGAGAGGATTGCCCTGATTCAGTAATTATTTTATGTTTTCTTTGAGAAAGACAGGAAGGATATTGTTCCCTGGCAAGAGATATTGAAATATCCTGTTTGGGGTAGTTTGCTTGTCCTATGTACAACTAATGCAGTGGAAATGCTGAAATCATTCAGGAAAAGCTGGGGGTAGATGTTTTAAACAGTACTTAGCACATTTGGTTGAAGTCATACCAGTATGGACCGTGCACAAGGGGGTACACATGCTCCATCACAAGCTTTAACATACAAATACAAAGATATTTATCAGTTTTTTACTCATTCTTGTTTTTGACTAGCACCTTTGTTCTTAAGAAGTTATTGCACTCCTGTTCCACGTTGTAGTTAATAATACGAGACACTTCCTCTTGCCAAATTTTTAAACCATATATGTTGACATAATCCTGGATATATTCAAATGACCGATGGAACCCATCCATGGTAGCTGCCATTTCTTTTAGTTTCGGCATCAGTTCGCTTGGCTACAGAAGAAAAAAAAACAAACCAAAATTGTGAACAGGTGGAACACAAAGAAAATGTATAAGGCTTCTAAATGTCTTTACATAACCACCTCTAGAGGATTTCACTATGCTCCAGCCAGAACTGAAAAGCACTGAGAAATTTATCAAAGGTTGTTTGATATCTGAAGTAACTCTTCTTCATAAATAATTTTTTTATTCCTGCTTTTAATGTTTATTTTAAGGCTTCAGTGGTACTACTGATTGATCTGGGAGAGAGCCTCAAGAATCTGGACAGGATCAAGACAAGGAGTCACACTCCGTATTCTGTCATTGCCTTTCTGTGTTTGCCTGGCTTATACACATCATGTGTTGTCATCAGTGGTCACAAAGACAGAATTGTGAACTCAGAATTGATAGGAGACTTGGCAATAGAACAAAAATATGTTTTTGAATTGTAGGTCCTCCTAGCAGTTTATAAACTCATTTTAACATCAAATAAGGCATTCCAAATAACCTCTAAAAAATTCAAAAGTGTACATTTTTACAAAAAGGAAATCTGTACAGAAAAGTATGAATTATTTTCTAGAAGGTAGTAGAATAAAAGAGGTCCCAGCAAACCCAAGATACATTAAAAATTAAAATCAAATGAAGGTATCACACACCTTGGCTCTAGGATTAAAGATGAGTCCCCTGTGAAGAGCCAGAGCTACCCGTTTTACTAGCTCCTTCCTTATTCCATCCTCTAGTAACTGCTTTGGGTCCACCTAAGTAAAAGAAACATTTTTTTTCTTAAAGTCTTTTCTTTGAAGGTATTAAAAAAACCAGAAAGACTTTTGTTTGTACCAAGGAAGATATCAAATATGTAGGAAGAATTGGAAAGCACTGCTAACAGATGCACTTTCCCACCAGTCCTTGGCCAAAGAATATTTGAATACTTCTACTAGGTAATAAATTTTTCTTTTAAGTTGAATGGCAAAGGTTTGTAGTTCTCATATTCAACCTTTGTTCATGATCCATTGAGAATGTCATAATTATAAGAAGCTGGTACACATTAATAAGTGAGTATTTCTTCAAGAATACTTGCTCCTGGTCCTGAAAGAGATATCTTAATGTAGGAAGAGCAATGGAAGAAACAGCTCTTCAAAAAAGCTTGCAGTCATTTTTCCAGTAGGAAAAAAAACACCAAACAGTGCCGATTAATACTGATGAATTTTTTTTACAATGAGCACTATGGGTTCTTAACAACCTTAAATAATACAGTTCTTCTCAAATTGGCAAGTTGGGCATCACTGTTTGAAAATTTATATACAAACTTATTTTTTCTCATCTTCAAGGTCTTGCTTCATGTGTTGAAGCACTAATTGCCACTGAATGACTTTTTTCTACTGGAATAATGGAACATTACCTTGATGATACCAACTAAAGTAGTTTTCATCATGAGGATACCTTCAGTGAAGATTGAAATGGCGTGGGTTAGCTTGGCAACCTTTAATAGAAGGAGAAAATACAATTTATTGAAGTGATTCAACAGGTTCAAATAATTATCCTAAAAAGATATACGTGTTTCTAAGTGGTGCATTCCTATTTTAGATTAATTTGCACTGATACACTTTCAGTTTTATATCTTGTTCTAGACTTACAGTACAACAATAATCTTTCTTGTAATTAGATCAGTTTAGGTATGTTAGCAGTGGAAAAGAACAAGTACCTCTCAGAGGCTTCACAGAGATTATAGAAGGAAAGACCCAGCCAGCTACATCATGTGTGTACAAAACATCATGGACAAAACTCTGAGTTGGTACCTTTGAGCAGGCTAGGGACACAGCCTGAAGTAGTTATTCCATAATCAAGCCTGCTGCCAGCAATGAGTCCATGTCAATATTTCCACTGATTTAATACAGTAGCACATTCAGTTAAGTTTTAAATTATTAGTTGAGTATCCTTACGCTCAGAGGTCAGACAAGCCAGTCTTTTGCCTTTAAGACATTTACAATATAGAATAGAGACAACACAGTTCAGACTTACAATTCTACAGATAAAAAAAGTGAAAGGCTTTTGTGTAAGATAAGTAGTTTCCCCTTGACCTCCTCAAAATAAAAATATATTACTGAACATTACCTCCTCTTCCATTCCTAACACCAGTCCCCCCACCCCCTTATAAAATGACTTTACAGAGTTTAATGGGGGACTCTAAACCTAGTGTTGAGGTTTAAACATCAGCTTAGTCAGAGACCACAGCTTGTTTGTATAAAACATCTAATGAGAGCACTTTGGCAAAAAATGCATGAAAAAGCTGGCATCTTGACCAATAACTGGAAATATATTTGAGGGAGAGTTACTGATCTAGTCAGGTTTTTGCTCCTCATCTTCCTCTATTAAAAATTAAACCAAGTAATTTTAATGTTTGCTCACTCTTCCACGCTGATAACAATACAGGAAAAAAAGCCACAGACAAAAACCCATTGAGAAATAGCAGCTTTATCTGATTAAGTCAATGCACCTTCATCCTTTCTTCACATTTGAGGGCAGCAAAAAATCTTAACCTTCCTTGCTTATTCAGTCTTCAGCCTTCTCCTCCTGGAACAAGCACTCCAAGTGTGGAGGGCTTCATTTTAGACTCGGGTTTTAGAATTCCTCTCCCTCACAATAAATCCAAAATTCCTTGTGCTCCTTTATGAATACATTTTGTTTTCCTCTCCTTTTCTACAAGATCAAAAGTTTAAACTTTTATAAATAGAAAAGTTACTCATCTGTCCTCAGGAAACCTAAGGTATACTCACAATAACACTAGCTGATTTTAATTCTTACTCAGTCAAGAAATCCAGCTTCACTGTTCAAGTATAGCGCTGTGGAGCTGTACCTATTTGAACTCATGCTGAAGCTGGCCACCTATAAGGTGTGCTTTTTCAGAATGCCCTATTTTAACTGCACCTCGTATCGTGGGCCAAGCTGAGCATAATCTCGTAGCTTGTCCTTATCAAGGCGAGTAGGCACTTCAATAATATCATGAGTCTGAAGCTTTATAATTTTGAGAAGAGATGTAAACATGCTTTCTGGAATTATCTGTAGAACCTTTGTGAAGGAAAGAAGAAACAAACAGTCAGTGTATTTTCATTTAAAAAAAAATCTTCAATTAAGAAAAAGTAATTAGAGAGCAAGACAATCAGACCTCTTTAAATGCCTACCTTTCTTACATAGGAAACCAACTCGCCAGAATAATACTGTGAAACACTGAGAAGATCGGGACTGTTTGCTTGATTGATGCGGAGAAGTGGCAAGTCAAGTGCAGAGGCAAGCTAGAAATAAAGTTAACATTTTCATTTCACATGTCTGGTTTTGTAATATAAAGTACATGCCTGATCTCTCCTGCTCAGGCTTTTAACCTACAGCTCAAAGCACTAGATTCTTCCTGAATAGCAGGTTTACAACATCAAGGCTGTCAACAGGAAAAAAAAAAAAAAAAAAAAAAAAGACAAAAAGGAAAAAAAAAGGGTAAAAAAGCCTAGTATGTGATCTTACACTTCCCCCTGTGATATTTCTCATTCTTATTTCTACAGAAAATATTTTCATCTGATGCCATATCTTCATCATGACAGCCAAAGGGCTCAGCCAGAGTAACTTATGTAATTCCTTCAGCCTCCTCCGATACACAGAGGATCTCATTTATGCACCAATGTCTCCAACAAGTAACTGTTAAGTAGAGGCTGGATGATGAGACTTACTTGCCTAAGAGCAGCAATATAATTGGTTCCATAAAAAAGGAAAAAATGTGCATAACTTGACTTTATTTTCTTTAAAACTAACCTTGGATTAATACAGTCTGAAAAATCTGGATATAGAAAATGTTGGTAAAAGGAAGATTTAAATCTTCTGTGAATTTACAGCCTTAAGGGCTATTTAACAAATGCTTTGGCTGACCTGCAGTGTTCAAGTACATTCACTGTTGTTCATCCTTACCTTTAGGAAAGTGGCTCTGAGTTTAGTTACCATAGATGGACTGACTCTTATGCTTTCCTGCATAATAGATGTAAAGCTGGGGTAGGAAACAAAGAAAATAAATCAGTTTCTTCCCCTGAAACTCTTTATCTTCAACTCTTAAATCTTCTGTCACCAGCACCAGTGTATTCTAGAAATGGCACAGGAGATCAATAAAGAACTTCGCTAAAGGAGGATTTTGGTCTGAAGAGATAATGTCTAGAAAAATCCAGTAAGATAAAGGGGTAAGTGGGGCAAAAGAAGATAGTGTCAGGGAGCGCTAACAGCCCAAGTAATGAAGTAGCACCTCAGCAAAATCACTCCATGGAAAAGGAGTTCTCTAACATTTTTCTTCCCTTGTTTGTTTTTGGTTGAAACAGGAATTCCAGTATTTTGGAGAACACTTAACAAGACTAAAGGCTGAAGACAGAAGCTTATCAAAATTGATAGATTTAGAAACAGATAGACAGTAAAAATTTACAGTATCACTTAACCTACAGCCTACCACATATCAAGGGTGACCATTAAATCTTACTCAAACTGATTAGGGTTAAATATACTCAACACATCGAACAAGGCCTTGAGGCTGTTCTTAGATTGGAAATTTTAGAGCATTAATAATATTGATGCACATTATGTCCCCTATTTTGTGTTTTGCAATGATGACTGACTGAGAAGCAAAAGCTCCTGCTAAGGTACCTGTCAATTAATTGCCAAGCATAAGAAAGATCACCGACTATCTGCATGGTGATCAAGACCTCTTCTTTAATGTTGATAGTTCGGATCATCTGGTGGAGAAATTTGCGTGTGTCAGCCAGAAACTGGCAAACTTGAAGGTTAGTTTCCAGTTGGTGAAACTCTTGGACCTATATTTAAACAAAAACAAACAAACCCCATAAAACAACCTCTTTTTTTCTGTTCCTCTTTAAGGCCACCACCACAAATATAGTAAGTAAACTGACATACTGACATACTTCTTCAGGATATTATTACAATAAGACAACAAATCCTGGCCTACTTTAGAATGCATTAAATATTAACATTCACAAAGTTATTTGAGGAGTTGTACTGTGAAACACCACATTGAGTATTCTTTTATCTTCTGTAAACAGAAGAAATGCACCTGTAACAAATATGGATATTTCCATTTTGCCTTTCAAATTACCCTCTCTAGCTTCAAGTTAATTTATTTTCAGAATTTCTAAGAAAATGAGCAATGTTCCCAAATAATGTTTAATACCAACTTAATTTCTTCGAAAAACCCTACTAATCCTCAGCTGCCGGTGTCATGATTCTTTATTATATGTCCTTTATTTTACAGTCACAAGGTCTACAGGCAAGTCTGCTGACTGTATATATAACACTGCAAAGATCTGCAGACTTGAACAGTTATTGAAATACAGATCTGTTCTGTAACTCATCTATCAAAAGTCACTGCATATCTATCAAATATTATTTTTCAAAAGGACAAGGTCATTTATCTCAGAACTTCTTTGCAGTACCTCCTCCAGTGCCTGTATTAACTGCACAGTTTTTCTGCCAGCTGCAGTGGAATCATCGTAGTTTAGAGACATTATTTGCTTGGAGATTTCTCTGAACCAGGCCTGAAGATTTTCTTATGCAAGAACAAGAAAAATTTAATCAAATCTTTGCATGTATGGCAAGCATCAAAGAAAGTGAACTTGCTAGTCAAAACAAACAAACAAAAATATCCAGTGCTATACACATAGGATATTATTTAAAAAGTCTTCATCTTACTCTTGTAATTCTAATCTTTCAATACATAGACTTGTAAAGAGGCAAATGCTCAGATAACTTTTACATACAACATTAAAAACCACAACCACCAACACAAATGGGCATTATAAAACCTATACAAAGATGATAAAGCCCTTTAAATTATAAATTTTGTTTTATATACAGTTCTACAATGTAGATTGCTTTGGCAACTGCAATTTCTCTGTTTTAGCTGTAAGTCTGCTCACCTGAAAAAGGGAAATGTTTTAGTAAGGTAATTCTGCTTTTAACTGGAAGCAAGTGAGAAAATTGCCAGTATTCTAAGTTTTGTTGATTTGGGTTGATCAAATGTTGCTCTTACATTTACACTTTATGCAGTGTTCACTATCAAGTGAGATAGAGTTCTTATTCTTACACTCATCCAAGGAAAAAAAAAAAAAGATGCTTCAAAAACAGAGCAAGACATTCAGAAATACAGATTCAAATCTTAGAGAACTTAAGAGAATCAAAAAGATACTTCTCAGTGCAGAAGAGAAGTAAGAGAAGGTTTGAAAAAAAATGCCAATACAGTAGAAATCCAGGTTACAACTGGGGAAGGAGTGAGAGAAGAGGTTAAACCATCCTCATATTTAAGGGGCATGGTCTTTGCACTCCTTTCTACATCAAACACAGCAACATGAACTCCATTATATATGGAAAAGTGAGCTGGCATTTCATAGTCTTACCTGTCATAGTCTTACCCTAAAGTGATAAAAATTATTTAAAAAAAAAAAAAAAAAAGTCCATCTAAATATTAGGTACCTAAATATGGCCTACGATGGACTATATGCATAAAACCCAAACAAGAGAGCATGGAAGAGACCTCTGTGGCAATTGAGGGACTTGAAAATTTTTCCTCTTATCAGTATAAGCATCATGTTTTTTCTTTTGGTATCAGCTTAGAAATAAACACCAAAATTGCTTCCCACCCCAGTTTAGTTTTCAAGAATTACCATTTTTCTCCACTCTAGTAAGAGGTTTGACTCCTGAGAATACATCAGCAAGCTCCGTCATCCTTTCAGATCCTTCTTTTTTATAGTTCTCCCATTTTGTTTGTTTTTCTGACAGCATCTGCTTGAACATCTATTGAAAAATGAAGCATTTGGCTTACAAAACTAGCAAGAAGGCATAAGACAACAGATGAAGTAAAATACTGAAAACAGATGGAACTAACTTACAGTGATTACTACGTAACTTTAAGATCTTGTCAGAATATTAAATACGAAGTTAAAAACATTAGGAAATACAGCCAGTGTGATAGACATACACAGTGTGATAGACAAGTGAATTTTGGTTATTATTATTGATTTTTTAGTCTCTTATTAGGTAACTTTTTTAGCTTAGAGATCCTAGAAGAAAGACTCTGGTCTAATGTTGACTTACACTTCTCACAGTCATCTCAGCCTACGCAGAGAAACCCAATCCAAAAAAAATCACGTTAAGCACACTCTTCTATATTCTACTGGGTTAGTACCAGAGTATTAATGGGGAATCTTTTAGAAATGGCAGAACTTCATATATAGGTGTAAGACTTTTCTTAGCAGCTTATTCTCAACATACATAGGCTTTTGTCTCTGTTTAAAAGAAAGCCTGAAAAAGAGAATTGTCAGGATAAAAGCTTAGTCAGTTTCCTCAAGAGATTTTATTAAGCCTGTTCATGCAAAATTCTGAGTAAATGTAAGCACACTGGGTAACAATGAAAACTTATTTATTAAGAAGACTGGAAAAGTTATTTCCAAGCAATAGTTTGCATTCTTCTATAGAAAACAATTAAGAAATCAGAATAGTTATTCTTCATTTAAATGGACTATGTGGTAAATGTACCACTACTATACAAGACTTAGGCTCTGCTCTGCCATTCAAGGGAAAATGCTAAAGCAAGCAGCAGCACATTACCTCTTTCAATATGAATTCAAATTGAGCTGTATCCAGAAGAAGCTGGAAAAGGATCCTGGGATTGTACCTTGAGTCTGTTAGAATTTGATCCTTTATCTGTCGGAGACGTTTGTTATTTGGATCACAAGCTAGAAAAGGAAAGACTGTTACAGAATTTGGCAAAGCTTTTAAATCTTTGTAAATAAGCTATTTTTTTTTTAATAGCTTGAAAGCAAAACCATTTTGCTTTGACATGCAAGGCCCCAGAGATCAATATTTCTTCTAAAATCATCACAGAAAATGCACAGAAGTGTAAGAGAAGCTCTCTCACATACCAGGAAGCCCCAAAGACAGCACAAACATTCAACCAAGAGAAGGTCTAAGTAAGTATACAGACCCAAATTCATGTCAGAGACATTATCCATCAGTTTCAGTTAATTTTCAGTTCAGCAGAACCAAAACCTTGGTTTTAAACTATTAATTACAAAGATACTAAAATGCTGGCTACTGCTTTCCTTTTGGTGCGAGGTGGAACTTTCAAAATGATGCTTTAAGTGGTAAGGCAGAAAAAGACAAAATTCCCAGGGATTTTTTTGCAGAGTATTAAACAGGTTCATGATTTCTCATACTACACATATCTGTGTCTAGCTCACAAAAATTAAGGAAATGCTCATGTGCTGTTTCAAAGACTTTAGGAAACTGTCAGCAAAAGAAAAGCTCAACAGTCTATTGAAAACAGTAGATGAAACACTGCTGACTTCAGTAGCAGTACGCACTGAACTTTCCTTCCCTCGGGACATTACAGCTCTCTAATAAAAGTCTAGCATGAAGTCTTACCTGTGTCAGCAGTGTGAAGCATCAGCCAGCGAATTGCTACGTTGCAGTCTCTCAAGCAATTCAGCAGCTTGGGAATATTGTCCAGCACCAGCTCTTCCCTCAGACAGCCCTCTTTGAGAAACTGCTGCACCTGAGTGTGCACTCGCTCAGTGACTGCAGCGTATCTGCTTGCCTTAGAACGTACAAAGCTTGCATCAATATAATCCTTGTCTCAAATGAAGTACATCATGTACAATGTTCCCAAGAACTTAAAAAGCACACAGATCAAAAAAGTGCTATAAGAATCATTATCATTACTAGTAGACAATATCATACACCACAACTGCATGACAAGGGATGCAAGCTAAATTTTAAAGCAAAGAGGAAGTATAACGTTTTAAAAATGCAGAGTTGTAAACCTCCTATGTTCATTTACATACTCTTCAGAAATCATTCCGAAAAAATGGTACTAATATTTTAGTGCCTAATGAGAAAGAACAAAATCAAAAATCTATTCCAGAATGGAAATACTTATTATTAATTAAATGTCAGTTCTATTTAGTGAACTTCTTCCCTAAAGACTACAGAAAAATGTATGCTCATATTCCTGAATTTACTAGACAATATAGTACAGTTCTCCTTATTAGGCACTTCTGTGTGTTCCTGTCTGAGCACTTGGGTCAGATTCTAAGGAGGCATTTAGCATCAGTCGACTTATTTGCTGATTAGGCAAATGATAAACCAACCCAATCATATTCGCTGTTTTTGAGGCATGGAAAAAATTATTTCACATAAAAAGAACTAACTGCATTGTATCATACAACATTCTGGTATAAATTCTTTTAAATCAGATGCTTTTTCCAGGTTATTGTTTATTTAATTAGAAAGGCCCCATTTAAAGCTGAGTGCTGCACTCTGGCAGTGTAAATGTGTAACTTCTAAAATAGTTATCTATGAAAGATCAAAAACTATTGCCAGCTTACAACATCCTGGTACTGAACAATGTGGTGATGAGTGCCAGCATCAGTCAAATCAAAACCCTGACACCTTTTGGAGAAGCAAACTGCAAAAGGAAGTGAAACAAGCAGTGCTGTGAAGACCAGATTTTGAAGCATCTTTAATTCAAAGTTTTATGTACAAAGTTACATACTCCAAGTATTGTACTTTAATGTAATGCAAATAATTGTATGCAAGGAAAAGAGACCCAGACATTACTGATGTCATAAAATATACCTGAGATGCCCATATAGCTTGAATCTTGCAAAAAAACCTCTGGCTTATGTACCTGCTCTTTGACATTCAACAGATCCAGCGTGTAGTTGAGGGCAGTTTTAGCAGCTTTGTAGGGCTCCCATGCTTCTGCTAGATTTACAGTGATTCCCATGTAAATGCTAATAACCTAAGATTGGAAGCAGAAAATAAGAAATTGCATTTATATTTTTAATAACTAAAGACAAACCTTTCATTTAGCAATTGGAGCAGAAAGTGATATGGTGTGGGTATAAATACGAGATAACCAAACTTTTTTGGTATCTGTAACTTTTGCTCCACCACCTTTGGAAATCAAGGAGTAAGAAGACTTTGAAATAAAAGGCACACAATTACTTAGCGGCTTAGTTGTGAAAACAAGCTGGCAGTTCTTTCAGTCACTACGTATGATCCTTGGCCTCTCTTTATTCTCCCATGAACTTATGACTGCTTTTTCACTGCCCTATGCTTTGCAGGAGACTGATGAAAGCAACTAGGGAAACAACTATGAAGGGGGGCGTGCGTGTGGAAATTAATCTGAATGATTCCTACTCTGAGTATGGACAAAGGACCAAACCAAAATGTAATGCAATTTCTCTCGTGAACCTAATCAGAAGGAAATTATAATTCCAAGCCTATTTAAGAGCAGATCCCTAGCCCAAGTGTGATTAAAAATACAGAATTGTACTTGACTTACAAGTGTTTATAAGACACTTGATTAAAAATTAAAGCCTCGGAATACTGTGAGATGAAGGATATACGGAGCTGTGGCATTATGAGCTTTGTCACACTGTTGCTCCAATATTCCTCAGTGATCACATCTACGAGGACACTCTCAGCCTTTCAACTCTTCTGACAGTGTCAAAAGAAAGCCAGCAAGGGCATAGGGGACACTGGTCTGATGATATAAGGATCCTTATCATACTGTGAAGTGAAGCTCATTATTTCCTGTTGATGACTGTTCCTCAAAAGGCTACACTTCCACTGCTAATAATTGGTTGACACCAGCCAAAAAGTAGTGTTCTGTACAATGCAGCTAACTCATCTATACCTGATTACAAGAAGAAAGGTATTGTGTTAAAGTAACTGTTTGTACTATGAAGTCAAGTGAATAAAAACATTGTCATAATCAAAATTCACAAGGTCATGTTCTCATTTTTAAAATAAGCTTTTCAGAAGCTGATGGGTTCTAACGTCTATTAAAACAGAGAGCTGTTACAGTTTCTTCCCTCCTTTTTTCACCGTTTCACTTACAGTATAGAAGAATACAATTTAAAACCATAAGAGATACACAAATTAATTTATAGTTTCTTTGTTAAGTCCTGATTCCCTTTAATAGAAACTACATGGGGACTCTATGGTGACATGCCACCCTATTCAGTAGCATTTTCTGCAGACTAGGGCTTCTGGATAAATATCATAAATCTCAATATTGAGACATGCAGTAATTCCATTTTGATCACTGCATCAGAAAAGGTCTACAGAATGGCACAAAGTTATTTGGAAAATGGCATGGAATGAATTCTTAAACATCACTTCAAAGAACATCAGTGCGGGGGATTTGGAGTGCAAGTCTGTCAGGCAGAGTGTCCTTGACAAGCTAGCAGAATTCACCAGCAGAAACCACATGAAGTCCAATAATGATAAATATGAAGTTCTGTACCTGGGATGAAAGCAAACCCTTGCAATAGCACAATCTGGGAACTGACTGACTATATAACAATTCTGCAGAAAAGGACCTAATCCACCTAGTCCTGGTGGACTAAATGAACATGAATCAGACATGAAGCGTTATGTCAACAAAGAGTAATATGCTATGTCAGCCAGACTGTAGCCAGCAGATTGAGAAAACTGATTATTTCCACCTAGTCAGCTCTCATGAGTCCTGTTCAGAGTAACTTGTCCAGATTTGGGCTCCTCGGTGTAAGATAGACTTGGACAAGCTGGAATGAATTGAATAGAAGGCCACTAAAACACTTATGGGGACCCACTATGTAAGCAGAGGCTATGGGAGCTGGGTTTGCTTAAGCTGGAAGAAAGATGACTAAAGGATCTGATTGTGGTCTTCCACTAGCTAAAGGGAAGTTATGAGTAAGACAGAGACAGACCCATCTCAGAAGTGCACAGTGAAAAGACGAGAGGCGACAGTTAAAAGCTACTAGGGAAATTCCAGTTGCACAGAAGGAAGACATTCTTCACCATGAGAGTAATTACGCACAGCCACAGGTGCCCACAGATCTTCATCTTAAGATATTTTCAGAACAACTGTACAAGGCCCAAGCAACCTTACTTATCTTTGAAACTAGCCCTGCTTCAGGCAAAGGCTGGACTAGAATATGCCTGTATTTGCTATGATACCACAATGGTATCAGAGTGGTTGACTTAAGCATTTTAGACAATAACTGATATTTTCAAATGATATCTTTTCACACTTATCCAAAAGGTTTGACCCAGACCTTTTCATTCTGAACAAAGTAAAATCTCCCCACAGAAGAATCTGTTCTAGTTTTAGGACAATGTTATGTTCTATAATGCGCACTGTAAAAAGAAGGTTAATTGTTCCTATAACATTAAATCCAGGGAACAGCTTTATAACAGAATTCTTTTTTACCCAATTATCTGGAAAGTATTTATCCACTATCTCTCTCATTTTTGCTTGTTGAGTGTGAAGAATAGAAGGATCAAAATATAGTATCACATAGAGCATGGCAGCCTGAGTAGCGAGGGCAGTGCTGCGGTGTTCTGGTAATGGATATGCTGAAACCTGGGAAAAGGGAACAAAACAAAACTGAATGTAATATATCACAACATATACCACTTCCCAACATTATGGGGTTTTAAAGAGTACAGCATATAGGTACTCAGAGGCAAGGATACGTGGGTAAGCTGGACTTGTTTACACACTCAGCATATTTACCAGGTGTATTTTACAGAATATAATAAATGTTGACTGTGTAGATGCCTCCTAACTTTAACAAGATATAGTAAGATACTAGTATGCTATAAATGAGTCAAAGGAGAGATGAACCAAAGAGATTAAGATGAGATGAAAGGAGAAGACTTAAAAAAAGTATTTCATAACTACTGGGTATGTTTAGTTTATCTTGGATAGTATTCATTTAATTGAAGTAACAGGCAATTAGGATGCAGATAAATTAATCACTCACCAATTCTATGTACCAGCAAGATCAAAATGATTCAAATTATCAACTGAATTTTCATTTTAAAGTACATAGTATAATATATTAAAAGACTTTGATGCTAACAAGAAAAGTTGGCATCAAAACCATATTCAAGAAGACAATGATTTGTCATTAGGAAATCAGTTCTCTGCTTTTATTTAGTAACTTCCCACTTTTCTTTAATTTTGTTTGGTTATTTTATTAGGTTAAGTGTTCAGACCAGTAAGAAAAATCAGGAGGCTTCTGCCCACTGCCATCAAGAACAAGCTGCAAGTATCAAAGAAGGTAATGCCTCAGCCATAACATAATTTAGTAGAACAGGCTGTAATCAGTTTGAGTTGAGATGAAGATCTCTAACCTACTTTTTCTCCAATATTTGGAAAAAGTAGAGAGGTTACAATCATACTTTGTATAGAAACATTAATGTTGTTACCAACTGCAAGCATTACAAAATAAAAAAACCCAAATTGTAATATTATTTTAATGCAAAGGCAATAAAATTACAATATTATATAAAAATAATTTTGATAGAAAATATAATCTGATTTAAGTAAGATTTCTAGGTTGAGTACTTCACAAAAACACAGTCTCACAAACAGCTCAGTTTCCTCTCAGAGACATAAAATGGGCTCTTTTCACAGCTTGGTAAGTTATCTTAGTTTTTTTGTTGCTAAGAACTTAAGAGTAACTTACCTGGTTATAAATGTCATCTGACCGTAAACGACCGATAACCATGCTAATGAATGTTTCACTTATGGGTACCCTGCTGAAGTAACTCTCAGGGTAGTTTGGAGGTCTTTTAGCTCCAGGCTGGCTCGAGTATCCAGTGCTTCGAAGCAATTTACAGATATCATCTAAATTGGAATCAGCAGAGGATCGGGCTGCACTGTTTTCCAAAAGAAAGGAACACTGAGCTGTATGACATCACCTTTTCCTCTTCTCCCTCCCCTTGTAACATGCCTTTCCTCCAAGAAAATTCTAAGATACTAAGGTCTAGGAGATTTTTGGTTGTTTAGGCAATGAATATAATGTTCACCATATCATAGGAGGACATTGATAAATGTTCATGTTGGAATCCCAGGTAAGCATACAAAGCATAAACAGAAAAATTATCTCCGGAACAGAAACAACTGGCTTTATATTCTGCTTGTTTAGAGGTTTTGGGTTTGTTTTGGGTTTTTTTTATTTGTTTGTTTGGTTTGGTTTTTTTTGAGGGGGTTTAGTTGCTTTTTTACCATTTTCCTCCCCATTTCTGAATTTCCCTTGTTGATCCACTTCTGCCTTCCAGAGTTAAGGAATCCTCTCATTATATAATGAGAGGCATAAACAGACAAAGAAGCATAGGAACAGGATACTCCCTTTTTCATGTGTGAAAGGATTTAAACTGATACTGCTTCAGACCCTGACTGTCATACAGTGATGCTGTTAACCTACCCTGGAAAACTTGATTTGACTAATCAAGCACTACAACTACAAGAAGTCTGACTTGCAGGCCAGTTGTCATTTAGATACTCAGGACTTTTCACCAAAATTTGGCTGCATATTTGGTAACCTATCATACTTCCACAGCTGATTCAGCATTAAAGCTTTAGCTGAAAGTTTATTTGTCAGAGGACTTCAAATTTCTATCATGAAAGCATGAAAAAATCTGTTGCTCCAGTTTTGCAGCTAGACCTGCAAACACTGTTAAAGCAAGGAGTTCCACTGATACTCAGAGGGCTCTGCTTAATTATCAGTCTATCTGTACAGTCAATCAATCAAAAAGGTGCTGGTATTTCGATTTATCTTAATTCAGTAACTCAGTTAACTGAATATAATGCATGTTACATCCTTTCAACCTTGACTGATTCTGAAAACTAATATACATTACCTGTATCTATAGTAGGAAACCAACATTCTTTCTCTGACTTCTCCTTCAATCTTCTGGTCAATGACCAGTAGCATGACTCCATATAAATAAAGCGCTTCACACTGTTCAGAAAAAAGAATAACAAGGGGAAGATATCACATAAATACAATTTTGTAGTAATATGTACAGAAAACATATACTCGCAAATTAACTCAAGGTCAACTATATAGTCAATACAATATGAAAAATGATGGGCTGTACATTTCTGGCCTTTGTCCTCCCAAAAGTGCATCATAGCACTTCCATGCATTCAGTAAATTTAAATATTTGTCTAGTTTGGCACTAAACTAGTTGGTTCATTTTCTATTACAGAACTGTTCAATACTTACCAGAAGCTGTTTTCCATCTTCGTTAAGGAGGACAGTTTCTAATGTTTGCTGAATGTAAATTCCTTCATTCAGATCATCTAAATATCTAGGGATCATAACAAAGAACTGGTCATTGACTATTTTGCTCTCAAATTGTATGTCCTCAAAACAAAATTGGCTGATTTTCTCTGAAAACCAACAGACACATCAGAATATTTTTGTACTACAAGCAGCATGGAGTATTTCAGATAAAGAAGGGATGTTCTGCTATGAAATAAGAGGCTAGAACTCCTAGCTAGAGCCAAACAGTTGGCAAAAACCTCCTGCCACATCCTGATGGTGTATGTGAAAGACACTACAGGATACTCTGTAACATCCTCTTGATCTTCTCATGAATGTAAAACAGCCTGAGAAGGGAGTATGAGAAGGTTTCCACTCCAAAACTCAGTAAAACAGTAACTTTTAAGTTACCTCAAAAATATGTAATGGAAATACCATAAATTTATCTTAATTGCAATTTGGGTGGTAGAGTTAGAAATAGATTATATTTATCTTGATTAACAGAAGATTTCTTCCTATTAAAGGATTTTCCAGTAACACTACTTATTAATAAGTAAAGTTAAACATTTACTCTCTTAATTAATCTTTTCATATAAGATTGATAACAAAATGAATTCTATGCTTAATAGTTTCTGGAACTTTTTCTTAGAGTATTTCATGAATGTTTGTTTTTTTTACAAGAAAGAGTAGCAAAGTTGAGAATATGGCGATTCCACGGAAAAATTAATTTTAGAAAAATAATGCCCATAAAAGTTAAAGAAAAAAACCTACTCGATATTCTGTCTTAGAAAACCACAAAAAACTTAAATAATATGGAAACTCCTTTTATTAGAAATATCTTCAAGACAATCTCCAAAATAAAAGAATTTAAACTAGCTTTAGCTTACAGTTGAGGAAATTAGATAGAGAGGTTAAATGTTTTCAAGTCATACATTAAACTGGCAAGCAACAGGAGGAGTAGAAGGTAGTGTTTGTTCCAGCAATCCAGGTTTCCAGGTCCATATGAATATGCTTCAACAGTTAGTGTACTGGGGCTCTTAAGACTAAACAGTAATCTAATCTTGTAGAAAATCAACACATATTTAAGATACCATACCTGTTTAAATCTACAATGTATTTATGTACACTCTGAAAAGCTAGATAAAATCTTGTCAAAATTTCAATGTTGTTTTCACGAAATTCTTCATCTAAATCCAGTAATTCAGGTTTGGCTTCCAGTTTGCCTTCACATGTCTCAGGTCCCTAAGAAAAAAACCAAACTCATCTTGAGACAGTATTCGACTTTGACTTCTATTTTATTTCTCTTCAGTAGGACACAGAACACGTACAACCACCACTGTGGGCACCACACCAGAACACCACACACATTTTCTACTAAAAGAAGGATCTGTAGTTTGCCAAGCTACTTTATGACCGAACATTGATTCTGTAAAGATCACTTTTACACTTTATTACAATCTGCAATTATTTTAAATATGATTTATCCTATATAACCAGTGGAGAAAAAAATATTTAATATTTTGGGTGAAGTACCAGTGCATCTGAAGCACTGTGTGGTTCTTCTAGTGCTATCATCCCGATAGATTTTTTTTTTTTCCTTTACACATTTGATGTAATTGATTTCTCAGATAGAAATCATAACATTGAGGCCTTACAAAGCTTAGTACCTTCTTATATATTTAAACTACTTGAAAGTCTTAGAGCTGTTTGGGTTTTTTACAGTCTCTGAATCTAACTCAGCACTAGTCTCACAAACGAGCACAGAAACCACATCATTAACAACTGTGGGGAAAAAAAGAGTTGGGATGAAGAGCCTAACTTTCTTAAATCAATGTTATGAACTTTTCTAACCATTTACCACTATCAACATTTCTCCAAACCACCACTGGGTCTTACCATCTAAATGAAAATACCATCAATGTTAAATGTCAATGATATTTTCAACCGAGAATACTGTTAACATCATTCCACAGACCATTTACGACAGCATGAGATCATAAGTGATCATAGAGGATATAGTCAACATAAACTCCATAGCTCAAAGTAGAGTTAACATAAAATATTGAGCTTAATACATGGGTGAAATTTTTTGGATGCTTTTAAAAATGCTCTTGTGCTTCTCTTTTTGTGCAAAAATGCCTACAAAACCCAAAGGATAAAAGCAGGCCCTAGACTGCCTATGAAGTTCAAATGCACAAAGTCAACAGTCTGAATATTCAAAATCTCAAATCTCCTCTTATCAGGTAATTCTAAGAATCATGAATATAGAAATGAATATAGAAATGGTGCATCCACGGTGAAAATACCTGGAAATCCACTAATTTCTCCTTTCCAAGTGTGGATTTGGGGGTGATCACTCTGAAAAATAGCAGCACTTATTTCCTTAACATTCAAAAATCTTACAATCCAAAGGACAGTTAGATTTTTTACCAATTATACCTATCTGCTTTTAAATTCTCGAGTAATTTGTGTAAAATAAAGCCTTCTAACAAGCACTTTGAACTAAAGGTATCTGGAAAATAATTTGTGCTCACAGTTTTCAGTGTCCAAGGCTCACATTTAGTGTTTGAAATATACAACACTTACTAAAAAGAAAAAAAAAGCTCCCCTGCTTTACTATTAACACTTCTTGTATTGTACAATCCAGATAAAGGCATATTAGATAAGTCTCTGTAGTTCCTTTTTAATCATGCTGGAGAATGAGAGAGGAAAATAGGTACTGCAAAAAGACTAATTCTGTAAGGGAAATAAGGGCTTCTCATGGACACTACTCTTTGTTTATTCAGCACATGTGACAAGTCCTGTAAATGAACAATCACAGTACTGTCAAACAGGAAAGCAGAAAGCAGTTTTCATGGCAGCAAAGAATACGCTACAGATAACCAAAGGAAGATGGGCATACTGCCCACAGTACTGCTCCAAAGGAAAACAACCAGCTGCACAGGCTCAGAACCTGCTGTGAAAAGATAATTTAATGTTCTTGCAGGAAATATTAAGTAGTATTATTATCAAACACCAGAATCCAATATTCTAATTTTAGATAAGCAGTATCCATCAAGATTCACAGGCCAGATGACTCATCAAACTTCTTGTTAGGTGTAGCTGGGACTGCTCTTGAACACACGTAAAACTGCCACCTCCTTCTTGCCCAGATATTCCCAACTGGCTCTATTCTGCTTAAGCACAGAACTTTCTTACACTATTTCTGCTCACTGAAATGAGTGAGGCTGAATATGATCAGAAATATGTAATACAAGAGAGGCCAGATGCATGTTAGCATGCAAATGTATCCCAGCTGCTATTTAGTTTGGTGAACTTTTGGTAAAATCTAAGTGAATCATGGCAGTCAGTTCTGAAGAATGCTAGTAATAATAAGTCCCTTCCAACCTAGGCCATTCTGTTCTGTTTTGGGTGATGCCCGATGATAGGACAAGGGGTAATGGGTGGAAGCTGAGGCATAGGAAGTTTTGGATAAACATAAGGAGAAATTTTTTCACTGTGAGGGTGACAGACACTGGAACAGGCTGCCCGGGGGGGTTGTGGAGTCTCCCTCTCTGGAGATATTCAAAACCCGCCTGGATGTGTTCCTGTGTGATCTGGTCTAGGTGATCCTGCTCTGGCAGGGGGGTTGGACTCAATGATCTTTTGAGGTCCCTTCCAGCCCTTGACATTCTGTAATTCTGTGTAATAAACACAATAGTGAGGAATGGCTGTTTCATAACCTGGAGCACTTTATTCAAGACAGCAATACTTTAAGGAAAAGTTTAACAATAAAAGAAATTGAATTACCTTAAAATAACTGAAATCAAATATGATATCCCCATACTTCTGTTGGTCAGCTTTGTCCTTTAGCCTGAAAACACCAGGAATAAATTCAGAAAGTCTCAGAAGTTCTGCAATAATGGCATTTCCACAGGAGACAATCCGAAGAATTGCCTGACCACAGAGGTTGTTTTCAGCTAGAAAGTCAACCATTGTGGAGCTGGACGTGACAGTGAAGCAGAACTCCTGCAGGCAGAGTCCTGCAGATCCTTTGTCTTTAGGTTATTTGAAGAAGAAAGTCTGATGAGAAAACTAGCTGCGCCATTAATTACCTGTAAAAACAAAACCACACATATTCAGAATAGTTTGTATTCCTATTTTTTATATTTTAGTCTATGTGCATTTTTAAACATACTCTCAAATCTTTGTTTATGTAATCTAAATGATCTATAGCTTTGTAAAATGAAAAATAAATGCAATGAATTAATCTTTAGCATACACACTGTGCTTGACTCAGTCACCTGTGTGATCAGGCAAGGAAAGCATGACCTTTTGTACCACAAAAGCTGAAGAGAACTACTGAAGAACTGCATGATCACAGTGAAGGAACTGAAACCACACATGGAGACGGCAGCAAGGAAAGCAAAAACATGTTCCAAGATGTGTTTATAAGAGCCACTTAAAAGATACAACTATAGTGACTGTAATAGGCTTCAGCAACAAGGAAAACTTTTATAGCAAACTGAAACCATATAGCTCCTTTATTTATTGCCAAAGGCTTAGCTTCCATACTGTGGAATAGCTGGGATTGGAGCCGATGATCTCCACAGGTCCCTTTCAAGCCCTACCATTCTATGATTCAGTGGTTGTTTCCTGGTCCCTAATTTATTTATTGATGTATTTCCTAAAAGACATGGAGTGCAGCACTGCTAAAAATAAGCTTTTACATTAAGAAACATTTATGGGAAGTTAGGAGTTGGTTTTAGGTAAAAGATCAACTCTTCCAAAACACTGAGATAATTTCAAGATGACGGCGCCTCTTCTACCCCGAAATGAGAAGCGGGAGTCTGGCCTTCCCGCTGGGGGGAGGCAAAGGGCATCAGTGCCCCAGCAGGCTCCTCCGCAGGGCCCAGGGAGGGCGCTGGACCCCACAGAAGCCGGGGTGGGCTCCAAACGACCTCCGATACCCCTCTCCGCCAACGGGAGTCACCGGCCGAGCCGTTCCAAGGGTCCCGCCTCCCTCACGGTCTGAATCCCGCCTGGGGCTGCAACCGCCGCGGCGCGAGACCAACCGTCACCCGCCTGGGAGCGGCGGAGACGACCCCGATCCCGCCGCCACCCGTCACCCAGCAGCTTCCCCGTCGCTGCCACCCCCGCTCGGCGGCGCTCACCCTTCGCTGACGCAGTGAGTGGCGGCAGCGCCTCCGGGCAGGCACGGCGGCCGCCTGAAGGCAACCGCGGCGGCAGATGAGGAGCAGAAGGCAGGGAAGGAGGTGGAGGCCCAGCGAGCGGCGCGGCCGAGCCCTCCCGTCACATGACGGCGCCGTCACGTGAAAAGGCGCCGGTTGATGAGGCGATTCCGCTGCCTGCCTCGATCTCCTCCGCTGGGCCTAGCCCGCCCGCTTTGGCCGAGAGGGTCGGTGTGCTGACTGCCTCTGGGCCGGGAGTCCCTTCGGGCATCAGCGGCAGGGACTAGGTGAGCAGCAGCCGCTGGTGAGGGTGACGGCCGCCGCAAATCCCTTCCCCTCCGGCGGGGGGAGGACATGCGCCCTCCAGGCCGAGGGAGCGGGAAGAGGCGGGCGGGGAGTGGATGTGGGGCCATTGCCCCGACAAGGAGCAGGGTGGCCCGGGACAGCTACCCGGGATTGCCACGGACGGGGTAGGGGACTAGCTTCCTGCTTGGTGCGCTCCTCGCCCGACATCTGTGGCAGGGAAGTTAACTTCTCCCTACGATAGATGGTCACGGGGTGTATCTAAAGGGTGGACAGTAATCCTCCCAGTCTGTGAGCTCTTGTCACGTATAGATCTTGTGTTACATAATAAACTTTTTTGGTACCTCTGCTTCACAGTTTGGGATGTTGCAGCATAGAGAAATTAGGTCATTTGCTCAAAATTTTAAAATAAATGGCAGAAGAGAAACTATAATTTAAGTCTGCTGCTTGGTAATCCTGTCTGGATTATTTGGTCACTTTCTCTTGAAAGAGAAAAACCTGCCTCAGTAGTTGTACTTCGTCTCCTTTTGAACTCTAATTTTGCTGGTTGTATTTTCCAGAAGTGAAGGGGGTTGAGGAGTGGGAATTGTAAATTTTAAGTGCTTCAGTGATGCACCTGTTAAAGACCTTCTTGGGAAAAAAGTGCCTTAAAAACACTGCTGTGAAACCAATTCCAGTGAGGAATGTGGATTCTCTTTTGGAGGCAGAATGGGCAGCTGCAAGCTGAAGTTGAAAAATTCTCTTGGAAAATGAAAGAGTGAAATCTTGCTTGGGATCATAAACAATTTATAAGAAAAATAATCTTGGATTTAACAAAAACAAAACAAAAAAATTGTTCAAAGTACTTAAATTACTTTCCAAAGGACAAATTGAGATGAAACTGTCAATACAATAATATGATTTAATATTGTAAACAGTACCTTCTGTTCCTGTGTAGTTTGCTCAGTGCTTCCACAAATGTCAGGAGAATGAAGAAGCCTTTTTAACTTTTCACTGTTGTTTTTTCAGACTTCCTGTGCTTCAGAGTGTCATGATTTAGGGTCAGTGTGGCCCCTTAGACTTAGGGACTAGGACATACATGATGTAGCTGTGAAATTTCCAAAAGAACAGCAGGCTTTCTTAGTGAATGAGATTTATCAAGTTCAAGAAAGGAATTAGGTTCTCACTGTGAACTTTGCTACACTAAATAGGCCCAGGGAGTTGAAATTGCCAGCGTGATTTTACATGACTTTGATAGTGTATATTAGGATCACAGCAGTTATATGCAATCAGTCTTGCTAAGATGGCAAACAGGTGCTTTCAAAATAAATAAATAATGTAACATCTGAAAGCATTTGTCTTAAAATATTTAAGAGCATCCTTTTCCTTTACTTTAAAGGAGTTTTGCAAGGAACTTTTTCCTTGTCTTCTCTTGTCAGTTTGGCAGCCACTAAAGATCTCTAAAGACAGCAAACACTGTCTTTTAGTGGGGAGAGCATGAGCTGACTTAACTGGAGCTGTTGCTGAAGGCTGCTGCCTTCTCTGTGGCAAGTTGCACCTTGAGAAGGGGACAGAGAGGAAGGCAATTCAGAAGTTCAAGTTGTGATGAACTGCTGTTAAAATGTTGGAAGCACATGACCTAAAAATGGTGTCATAAAGGTAGTCTGGAGTGGCCAAGCATATTTTTTAAAGGGGAAAAAAGAAAAAGATATGGAACAGATCAAGAAGAGAGGAGAAACTGTGACAGCAGGTACTCGGGTCTCACAGTCTGTGGTGTATTTGTGAGGAACGTGACAATGTTGCTCAGTTTAGGGTGGGCACAAGTTGTGCTTCTGGAGTCCCAGAGGGACATACAGCCTTAGGTATGCAAAGCTCGGGCAAAGCTTTCTCCTTTCTATTCATGTATTTTCCATACTTCTGATTGATGAAAGCCTGTCAAAGGCTATTTTTGATAGAACTTGTTCCCTTGTTATTTTGTGTACAATTCAGATAAAACTTCTGTTATGCTCCAACTTTGGTTGTGGATTCCCTTCTACCTGCCCCAGTATGATCTCATTATAATCCTTGAACAAAGCTGTTATTCTTTACATGGTCTAATGAAGTATTTCTGACTAAGACTTTGGGTTTGGTTTTTTTGGTGGTGTTTTTTTGTCAACAACTGTGTATCTAAAGCTGAGCAGATTTTTTCTTATCTCCTGCAGCTTAAAGTATAAAATTCTGCACACAAGGTTCCAGTTTCTTATAATAGCTACATGTTGTCTGAGTGAGTTATGGCAAAGAATGAAGAAGGGAGAGCAGAAGTTGGAATTTTTGAGAATAAACCAACTGATGTGAACAATGTGGGTAGGCACAGCATAAGGAAAAACACTTGAAGGTGGTATTAAGGGCAGAGGAGAAGCAGTTAATCCCTGCAAAGCTGTAGGTTATGGCTCCATATTGGAAAGGAAGATGATGGTAAAGAAGATAAATGTGATTCCTGTGTGACACTGTTCTGTGCTAATGCAACATTGGTCCTAAAAGTTTACTTTAAGAAGTAGTCAGCGTTTAGGTGGGCTTTTATTTAAACATTGTGCTAAATGTTTTACTGTTTCAGTACATTCTTGAAAGAATGGCCCTTTGTTAGGCTATTTTTAACAAGGGCCGGCTGCTGAAGGAGGTATGGAGTTGGTGAGACTGAATGTGAGTCGTCTTGTTTCTTTCTAACCTAATTGATAGTACACCTAGAAAACACAGGTTTTTGTGGGCTTCTTTGAGAAGTGAGTAGTAATTTCTTTCAGTGAACATAATAACATAATCATTGTGTTTGAACCTAAGTATGGTTTAGCAATAGGAATGAGCTGATGAAAAATGCAAGTTGCTTTTTGTGGTCCAGTTTTGCTTTATATTGTATAAGAGGTGAATGGAAAACCTTTGGTGAATCACAGTTCCACTGAAATTACTGACCTCTTGGGAGCTAAGATTTCATCTCTGCTCTCTGATGTTTCAGTGGTTTTGTTGACACTGCTTTATGGTTATCTGTCTGTACTTCTGCTTTCTCTCACAATTTCTTTGTGTGTAAACTGCATTCAAAATGTTGTATCTGTTATTTTTAGAGTAACGATTTCAAGATGCCAGGAGGTGCAAGAATTTCATTCAACTCTGTGGATTCTTCTCTTTCATCTTTGAAAAACTGCCAGTCTTACATAAATACTGGAATGGATATTGCTACTCATGTTGCACTTGACCTTGTGGAAAGTTTCAGTAAGTATATTCTTTTGTATTTCATCCTGAATCTGACAGATGAGTCCTAGACCTACATGTTTTGACTTAGTTGGTTGATGTCTATGGTCTTAAGTGATAAATTCAGCGAAAGTGTAAATACCAGGCAAACATTGTCCCAGCTTTTGTAACACTCAAGACTAATTGTGTTCCAGTGGTTGTTACTGTACAGTTTTGTAAAAACTTTCATGTTTCTGAAAAAGATGGAGAAGACCTCTTAAGTGGGTGAATAAAATGACTTTTCATTCTAATGCTGCTTCTTTGTGTGTGCTTTATTTGATATTTAGGGCAAGATATATTAAAACAATTTTGATTACAAAGCTTGATACATCTGTTAGGGGATGCAATTTTTTAAAATACTATCTCTGTTGAAAATCAGGTCTTTTTGGGATGCTTCAATTTGGACACTTGCAAAGTAGGGTACCTTAGGTCTGTAATCTCTTCTAACAGTCTTGTCATTGCTACTTCACGGTAACAGGTGCACTGCAAAGCTACTTTTCAAAGACAAATGTTGGGCATCCCATTTCTATCTTCTTACACTTGTGATAATGTTTTCACCAGGAAAAAATAAAAACTTTAAAGCTCCAAAAACCTAACAGTTTTAATTAGTAGAGTGGATGAGGAGAATTCACTGAAACAAGTGTTGCTGTTAATTATAAATCTTGCACTCAGCTAAGCCAAGGTTTATGTACAATCAGGATGAATTGCTTTTCTTTCTATCCAGTGTGATAGTTCTCATTCTTTTGACCGTTTTATCCATACTGCTGTCAGCAATGATTGACATGTGGCTTTTAATGAGGTAGAGGAAAAGGAAAGCTTGTCTGAACAGTCAGCTGGGGATTCCCTTTGAGGTAAAACTGGTGTAACCAGTTCAGTTTCCTCTCTGCTTTTTCATTCACCATCTCTCCTACTCTACCTATAAGCAATACATGGAAATGCACCGAATGTATTGAATTCTTCTAGTCCCAAGACCACAGAACGATCCATGAAATTTAGTTATTTGTATGAAAGTAAAATGCTTTGCTTAATTTTACCTTTCAGTAGAAGCCCCTAATGCATTCCCATTTGGAGGTGTGAAAGGCACCTTTAAGCTGAACCGTGCAGGTCTGCAGTTGGAAGTCTGTGCATTATACTTCTAGAAGATGTCATTATCTTCCTCACTTACCTGCTTCGGCAATATTAATTGCAACCTTGAAATTATTTTGTCTGTTTCATTCAGTAACCAAAAGGACCATATTTATCATTCTGTCCTGAGAGAAGATTACTCTTTAGGAAATGTCTATGGTCATTGTTACAGTTAAGTTATATCACTTGACTGGAAAACAGCTGTTAGACCATAATGCTTATTTTATTTTGGCAGGGGCAACTTTCCTGTAGAATCATAGTTATAGAATCATCAAGCACAACCTTTTGGCATTGTCCATCCCAATGCTCTACAGAAAAGATACTCCAGACTTTATTTATAGTTTGGTGTGGTGTTATAGTATTATCCTTTTACTTACAATAGTTGTCATCTTCATTCCTACGCTTTTCCTTGCAGATGTATGCATGTACATGGAACAAATGAGTGAAACTCCTCTCTTTTATAAGGTTTGGTCTTCAGTTCCATCACTATTCCACTTGGACTTCAAGTTCTTATGTTCCTTACACAATGCCACCAGAAGAGATACAGGGCTTCTGTGGCATGACATACTTTTATTAAAAAAAAATGGTGTTTATGCTGTACGTGACTGCTCATCTCTTACCTCTAACTTATATGTGGTGATTTCTAGAATTCCTACTTATCTATCCTACTTTGCCTTTACACTCTGAGGCAAAATATTAATTTGTGAGCCAATTTACCTGTCCAGCTTCTGACAGGTTTAATTCCCAGGCTTGTAGATGCAAAGAATTCTATTGTGACATTTTATTTTGCAAGCAGTATTTCTTGTGAAAGAGTTTTGTTCCTTTGGAGTTTCATATTGGACAATGCTGGTTTTTGGGAATAATACAAAAAATTTTTATAGTAATTACATGAGAGAAGTTACATTTACATCTGAAGCTAAGTAACTGAAAAGGCAGGCAAATTTAGTGCTGTAAGTGATGTCTGTTTCCTCTCAATGGCTCTTCTCCATAAGCCCAATCCTGATAACATTTACTGGTAAGCATACTTATTAAATGGCACACAGTGGTGTTTGCTGGACTGGCTCCTGTTTGGTGCAGTTTCATGGAGGGACTTCCTGCAAACATACCTAATCTTTTGATCTAACTGGATCACTGTTCCCTGCTTTCTTAGCTATGGTGGTGGGTTTGCTCTGGTACTGTATTTGACATACTTTCTAGGCAGCAAACACCGTGGGTTTTTTTGTTTGTTTGTTTGTTTGTTTTTAAACAATTAAACAATGATTTTTGAAAGAACAGGTGTGTGGGGTTTTTTGGTTTGTTTCTTTTTTTTTTTTTTTTTTCTTCTTCAGAGCTCTAGTAAAGCAGAAAAATACACATTAACAGATTTAAATTTTCTTTGACGTTTGTAAAGACACTCTATGGTCTGCTAAAAGTGTGTTTCCCTGTTCTGTAAAAATCACTTCATCCATCTTGGCACGGTCGGGCTAGAAGGGTCTCCTCACTTTCTGACGCGTTTAGTGGAGAGCAATACAAAAAACGCTTCTAACGGAGGTAAAAAGAAAACAGTGTGGTGTTTCAGCGTTTCTGTATGCATGCGAGTTATAAAGCTGCCACATGCTTATTCAGGTGGCATGAAAACCAGAGGTCACTAGGGGGCAGAAGAAGATCGGAAGTAAGCAGCGCTGCTCTTTACCTTACAAGAGCATGGAAAAAAAACTCACCTCTTTACCTGTCCCATAATCTGTCCGTGTTCCTTGAGTAGCCTAAAGTCCTGTCCTGTTAAACCATCCAGAGAACAAAGAGCTTTTACACGGGTTATGGAAGCTATAAAATCCTTTCAATGATTTTGAATTTAAGCTTTGTAAACAGATGGTGGTAGTGTTACATAGAATAAAGAAGGAATGAAACTATTGTGTGATTGTGAAACTAGAGGGCTGCTGATAGGAGGGGGTGCCAGGCTTGTGGGCAGGAATGACTCAAGACATTCCATGATTTATCATAGCCTGTAGTAACCTTTCTTCAGACCTCTCAGATGTTTGCAAACACTGGCTAAGCCTCTCAACTCTCTGGGAGGTAAGTAATGGTTACAGGGATTACTTTGCCACCACTGAGATGAAGCTCTTTTGGGTGAATAATCATTGCTATATAGAAACAATGTAACTGTATCATAATCGAAAAGAGAGAAATAAAATTTCCTTCAACTGTTTGGAACAACTGAGAAAACTTTATTAGAAAAGAGGGTTTTGAGTTGGACATTAGGGACATCAGATTAAACTGCTTACTCATGAATAGATGTCACAAGAACAAATAGCTTGCACACCTTTATTTTGACATAATGTGTGAAAGTTTCAGAACTAAATCAAACACTGGGTTTTAATTTCAACAGTAGTTTCACGTAGAGAATGCCTCCTGTTGGATTGAGACTATCCTTTCTTTCTGCACCATAAGTCCTTTTAAGAAGCTGCTGTCTACCTACTGACTCACTTCATTCCTGCTTAAATGGAATTTTTCTGTTTCTAGGTAAAGGTGGCAGGGCTACAAGCCAGTGCATGTACTGATACAGTGCACGTATTGATCACTGTGCTGCTGTAGTTAAATTTACTCAGTCTTAAGAGCCCTATGTACATCTATTCAGTATATTCTGAAAAATGAAAAATTTTGCTTTTCACAGTTAACTTACATGAGGCCATTACTTTCTGGCAATAACAGCACAGCCTTTTATTTTGGATACAGTTCTCTGTTTTTTTTTTTTTTTTTTTTTTTTTTTTTTTTCATTTATTTTGCTCCGAACTTTCTTTTTAATTGGTTTTTTTCCCTTTATCTTTTGCCTTTCTTTCTTTGTAAAATAAAGTAATCTCACTGGACAGAGCTGTTCTAACAAGTATAAATGACTGTTAGAGAAATTGATGGGGGAGGAAAGGTTCAATTAAATAATTATTTATTGCATAGCCAAAAATGTTTAGTGGTCAGAGAAATCTAGAAAAGTGCTGGGAATCAGTTTCACAAATATAAATTGCAATATAGATGACTTTGAAGATCTAAAGATTTATAGCCTCTCATCACATGATCCCACATTTTGAAATGTAGGACAGAATGTACCAATTAATCTAATTCTCCATGACCTTGAATGAGTTCATTTTACTATTTTCTGCCAAATAATAATACTAATAAAAACTATACTTTCCTATTTCATATCAATAATTAAAAGACTTGATACCCAATATTTCTAAGCAGATTCACATTCATCTCTACTTGTGCATGTAGTTCTCTTGACATCTATTTGCAGTCTACAATAGTAAATTTAAAATTATTCCTGTCCATTTAAGCTTTATAAAATGCTGTGAGAAGCTTTGGGAACCCTAGTGAGAGATAATATGTAAATACAGATTTTTTTAATTTTTTTTTTTAGTTGGAATTATAAATAATGACAGACCTCACATGAAGAAGTCAAAAGGAAAATATTTCACAGTAGAATTAAAACAGTTTGAAATGTCTGTGAGGCCTTTAATGATATAAACACTAAGAATCTGTCCTCAGCTTTGTACAACCTCCCTTTTCTTTTGTGCCTTCTAGCATCTTTTTCACTGCTGCTGCACTCGGGGGATAAATCTTGTTAGCTCTTACCACAGTGATTCCCAAGTCTCTTTCCTCTGAGGAATCCACTGTACACAGTGTGCCTTAAGGATGAGATACTTACACCACTGTAAGGTTCATTGCCAGAATTGCAGTTAACTACGTCTTAATTTCATCAGTGATTCTATTGCTTAGTCCACATTTATGTCTGTTTTGTTCTAGTCCTGTTATAGATTTATGAAATTACTAGTGTGAAATATTCAGGCCAGGGATTGCTCATTAATGAATATATACAATTTCTAGCAAAATAAGGCAGAGTTTCCATTAACTGATGTTAGTTCAGGTGAAGTATAATTTTAATGCATCTGATCCTCAAAACCTTTTATTTTTCAAATAACTTTGTTGATGTCCATGAAGTTAAATTGTCTATTAAGACCTCCCTGTCCATTGAGAATCTTCAGCCTTTCAGCATTGAGCATCTTTGTTGGTGTGTTGTGAGCATGTGCTGGCAAAGAAACAATAATTGAAAAGTTCATTAAGGTTCTTTATCTAGAGGTAAAAACTAGTTTCACCAAACAATGTCAAAGGGAAACAGCCAATTTAAAAGCTCATTTTATTTAATGAGTTAAAAAGGATGACAAGTTTTATGTCTGTCTCTTAAAATAGTAACATTTTTAAATGTTACTATATAAAGAAATGTGAACAGAAAAAGACTGTGCAGGGTTAGTTTCAGTACACCCTTTCTGCACTCAAAGCTCTCTAGGATGTTCTGTGGCCTAAAAGTACTTAAGAAAACAATACATTGACATTCTTGAGTAGTCCTCCAACTTTCAGAGTGATCTGTATACATTTAAGCTTAAGCACATGCTTATATCCTTTGCTGGATTGGAGCCTTTATAGATATGTGAATTTGAGGGTGATGCTGTTCAGAAACAGTTGTAATGCAAGTAAAATAATCTAAACTCTATGGTATTTCAGATTCCTAATTTTAGCTTCAGTTTGGTTTTGAGCTTTAGTAGTGTGATTGAAAAAAAATTCACTAAGTCACTCCTTGTTTGGCAATGTTTCCCAGTTGTAATGCTCCTGGTAATAAACTTCAAGGCCTGTGTTTGACACCTCTGCATACTGAGGAACAGCTGTTTGCACAGCTAATTTAACTTCTCTTAGTTGCTGAACTGTCTTTACTTAAAGTACCTAAAGTCGTTCTATGGAGTTAGAAAGTACTGTTGGCCATCCATATGAAATACCTGAAGGATAAGTCTTATTCTGCCCTTTTGTAGCTAGTGTAACCTGCTATGTGTGTTGACTGATGTGCTGATAACAGTATGAATATAATGGCCCAGTGCAGGCCTGCTGTATCCAAGGCAAGCATCTGTCTATTCCCAGCTCTGCTCAGAGTTACTGGATGTGAATTCTGTCAGCTTGCTGAGAATGGCAATTTTATCTGATTCCCTGGGAGAAAGCAGCAGAACTTTCTCAAGAACATGGGACTGTGAAATACAGAGAGCTGTAGATACCAGAGTGAAGACTAATTCATTGTTATCTCCAGACTTCCAGCCCAGCAGCTTGCTCTTTAGAGGGGCTGTTGCTACTGTTTGGGCTGGAGCCAAAGCTGTGTGGAATTGGAGGAATGTCCAGTACAAATGGGAAATAATTGGGAGAGCTGGAGAGTATACTAACTACAGAGAAGATTATAAGAATTTCTTAGCATAAAACTTCTGAAAAGCATTTTAAAGCATTAACAGATAGAGTTTTGTCTAATTAGCTGAACATTTTCTAGTACAGAGCAACATGCTTCCTTGATGTCTGGGCCTTCCTTCCAACCCCACATCACATTCCCACTGTGAAGCGTAGGGGTTCTAGAGTATAGCTGGGTGGAAACAGTTTCTGCACCTGAACTCTAATCTTATTTGGGGGAAAAAATGAGCTGCTTTCCTTTTTCTTCAAAAACTTGCCCTTAAATGTCATGGTCAGCTGCTACCCATGGCCACTTGCCATCTGTATTACATAGCAGTCACTTTCCCATTGCAGTATCAGGGTCTGTGTGAGGATTCCTCCTCTATATCTCTACACTTTGAAGGATTTTTCTGCTCACCAGTTTGTACAGGGCAGGCCCATGGGTTTTACAGAGTGTTAGTGATACTACTCTTTGGCATGTGCCCCAGATTTAGCCTTTTACAGCTCTGGCTTTTCCTGCTTGTCTGCTCGTTTCCTATTGCATAACCTGCTCTCTCTGCCAGCAAGAGCTTACCTCAGTTCTGTCTGCTTATCCCAGTTTTCTGTTCCCCTTGCCCCAGAGCTGTCTCTGAGCTTTTCTTCATGAGTGCTGCACTGCATCTCCTATTACTGACTGCTTTCTGTTCTCCGTAGTGCTTGTGATCCACTTGTTGTCATGATGCCTATTAAATACTAGCTATACAGAAGCTGGTACTGTCAGATCTTTCTTCAGTGTGGATTGAGCTCTGTGAGATTACCTGCATCACTTTGATTTCTCTCAAGAGGAATCACTGTAAGCATTGCAAACCCTTGTTGACACAGGTAGGAGTGTAGCAAATACACAACGATTAGCCTAGTTTTATGAAATTATTGGCAGCCTTTTAGTAGACAGTTGATCGAGAGTTTCTATGCAATATCCACTATTCTTGCATGCAGTGGCTTTCTAAATACATTGCAGCAACCTACAGCAAGCAGTCAGACTTAACTTTTTAAGTTTGTTCATCACTAGGAGCAGGGGACCTTTCCATGGACGTTTCTCTGTCACTGACCTAAAACAACTTCTACTTGGAATTGTGCAAACTCTAATATAAGAATGCATTTTGTAGCTGTGTTTGAATATAAAGTGGTTTGGTTAATTTGTTACCTTTGGTTTTTTTTTTCCAGTTTCTTTTTTCATTTAAAATTTAAATGCAGGATTCTTGCAGTACCATAGCATAACATGAATCCTAACATTGGCAAAGTTCTTGTGCATAAAATGACCATGATATTATAATTTTTGGATCCAGAAATAAAACTGCTGACATTTGTGCTTCTAAAATGCTCATGCTCTGTTAGTTTCTGTGGTCTCCACTCATCACTGTTCTTCCTAAAAATAGTCAAAACATACGGTATTTGTCTTGAGAACAGGCTGTACTATATAGGCTTAGAAGGACACTTTGCGACTTGTTTGAGTAAGAGGTAGCATGAAGGTCCACTGACTGAGGAAATGAGCAGGACTGAATTTTGACTTGCTATCCTATTCTTGTCCAGGGAAGATAAGCTGTAGCAAGACAATTTCTTGCACATCCTACCTTTCTCTGCATGTGAACTGTGGTTCTGTTAGGTTGCTCTCCACCCCATGGTGGCCTTATAATGGACAAAGCTGTGGCCTGTGTTGTGGGCACCCTGCATGAGGAATCAGACCTTGTTTTCCCCTTGTGAGCCACATATGTGTGAAGGTGCTTATGGGAAGCAAATAGAAGAGTTTTATATGCAGTGTAGGAATAGCATTAATCAATCCATTACTCCTTTATGGACACAAGGGAACAATCTTACCTCGATTTGAAATCCCAAAAGTGTGCCTCTGTGTCTCATAATTTACTCTCTTTAAATGAAATTCCAAGGAAGAGCTGTAAAGTTTTTTTTTTTCCTTTTTTTTTTTTGTTGGAGAATGTAAGTGTAGAATATCAAAGTCCATGTGGAGATAAATGGCTTTTCACTGACGCTTGCTCTACAAAAATGTTTTTTGCTATGAGAGAAAGTACTGCAGAAAATGAAGAGAGACGAGTGATCCATGAAGTCAGTAACCCTTCTGTGTTAGCCTCCACCAGATACTTCTTGTGAAGCTGCAAAAATTCCCTCGGTACCACGCTGTTCACGGAGGAAGTTTCTTTCTAACCCCAGGCATTTATCTGCCAGAAGCTGTTTGTTAACTGGTCTGCTGTGTTGCTACAGCAGTGTCTTTGGTACTAACTGGTGGCACACAAAAATCAGTCTAGGCACCAAATTTACATTTTTCTCTTGGGACGGTTCTTCTGTTGTTTGAAGTAAACTTTTATTTTGGCGTATGTGAAATAAAATGTTTCAGATTCCCTTTCTCAAAAATGCTAATTTTACTTTCCTTTAAGTCCCTCACTTAAGATCCATCCTTTTAGGAAAGATGTTTTGTTTTATCTTATCTTATTCTTGTCCTCTGTTATGTTGTGCTCCTTGGATTGTTTTGTAGGTATGTAACCTTTCAACTAACAGTGAGGAAGAGATGTATGTTTTCTTGAAGTAGGTAGGAAATAGTGTCACACTTCAGGTATTCTTCAAGTAATTTTATTTTTTGAAATAGAACTGTTTTGGTTCTTGTGAAATGCTTTTCTGAGGACAAAAAAAAAAATACACATTTTGTGAATTATGCTCTTCAGTGAATAATAAAATTTTGAGAAGAGAGGATTTGATTAATTTTTTGTCCTACCTTTGTGCTTCAGTAATTGCAATGTAAAAATTACTTACAGCATGTATAGCCAGCACTGATGAGCCCATTGCTGGAATACAGTGGTTGGTTCTGAAGACTGTTCTTCAAAGAAGCTGTCTGAAAAATGAGAATTTGAAAATGTGCCTTGTTTCAAAATCTGGAAAAATATGACTCATAATGAAAGATGTGCATGCTTTTATATTTCTCCACAAACCATCCTGACCATAGTCTGTAATCTTACAAAGTGGGAAGAAACAAATATGTGGGGTGGTTGTTATTTCCTAGCTGGAGTTCTGACTGTAAAAAGAACACACAGTGCAGCGAAAGGAAAGTAGCTATATTAAGGAGCACACTTTTGTTCTGCTGCATCTTCCTCGCTTTGGTTACTCTGTAAGCTGAGTGCATCTAAGTACAGAGTTACTCAGCCTCTGCAGTTCTCAAAGAAAGGAAAGAGAAACCCATGAGGTGGCAGCAAAAGCTTTCCTGCAGCTTGTGCCATTACTCCTTCACCTGCTGTCATCAGCTGCTGTGGCACTACAGTAGCTCACTCCTAGAATGGATTTAGAAATGTTGGGGCCATATCACCACACACCTGCATTTAGAAACACTAAAATATAAATGGAGGATTAAGATTGATAGTGGAGAAAGAGAATTCTTATTATCAGATCACAGATTTTTAAGGCTGTTTGGGGACAGCATGATCTACTGGTTTGACTCCTTGCATAATAGAGGTCATTGCATTTTGTACAATTATTCTTGCATGAAGCTGGTATGTTGTGGTTGAACTAGAGAATATCATTCAGAATGAAATCCAGTTTTGATTTCAGCTAGCTTGCTGAAAAGCTGTCTTTAGTGTATTCTCATGGAAATGTGCTGCCAGCTCACACCTGAACAGGAGGTCGTACTCTGGACAGTCTCAGTTTTTGTCGGAACTCTTGTGAGTGCTCAGATGAAAACTGCGTAATTTTTATTTCTCAAATTTTGGTAGGTGGTATTCACATAGTGTCTGATTTCAAATACATACATGTGTATGTGTGCATTTTTTTTTCTTGTGTATTTTCCTAAGGATGTTAGTAATTTTCTACCCCAAAGGTCATTATGAGTTAGGGAGGTTTGCTGTCACCTAGTGGGTTACCTCATGTACCCATAGTCACTATGAATTTATCTATGTCCCAGACCTCATATATTCTCAGCAGTCTTCAAAGTAGATCATAAGTAGGATTTAAATGCTGTATAGACCTTTTTGCAGACCCTGTGCACACTAGTGATGTTAACCTTGAGAGAATGAGTGAGCTTACAGCTGTAAGTTATAGGCTTAAAATTGCTGGGTGAGGTTCTTTGGCCTCTACTATGCATGAGATCAGAATAGATGATCCTAATGGTCTGTTCCAGCTTCAAAATACTATGAAGTACTGCAGAGGTCTTGTGTGGTCTCTTTAGCACAAAGATAAATCAACTGCTTTGAACAAAAGCCAGAAAGGAATATTTTATCTGAGTAATTTACTGTATGAAAATATTCTCTGTAGTATATTAATCTGTCATTTTCTTACTGTCATATTTCTGCCACAGAAATGTGGCAATAAGAAAATACTGCTAACTCCTGTTTAAATGTAGAGGCATACAGTATATATATAGAAAGTAGTGTGGGCTTTGAAGAACCCACTCTGAAGGCTTTAATTTTTATCAATTTAAGTAGATCAGTATTTAGCTTTCAGTGATCTAATTGTGTGCTTAAATAACTAGGGAGGGGGGAGGAACCCACAAAAGTAGAAAAAAATCTGGGGTTGGCAGCATTCAGAAAGATTAAGAATATAAAGCAATTGTATTTTTATTCTTTATTCTTTCCATTAGGGAAAGATTTATCTGCATAAGAAGTAAGCACTGTGCTGACATGTTCTCAGTGTTTGGTCAAAACATGGAAGAAGCCCTTTTGTAGGCATGATCATTCTATAACCTTCATCCTGATCCCCTACCAATAGACAGAGTAAAATCATCTCTCTCTTTTCTTTTTCTTTTTTTTTTTTTAAATCTTTTTTTTTCCCTTTCTTTTCCTTTCCATTATTTGTTCTTCTCTTTAAGAATTCAAGAACTTGTGACTTTTTTTACTTTTCTTTTTTGATACTCAAATGTTGTCAGTGCACATAGAATTAATTATGGGAGGATTTTAATACTTCCAGGTGAAAAATATTTAAAAAAAGAGAAAACTTTAAAATGCACTCTGACTCAAGTCCAGGTTTTATGTTGTGTTTCCATTTACACCAATATTACAGAGCACACTGATGTTCTAGTGAAGACTGAAGACTGTAGTATGTACTAATTAAATTCCAAGAATTTAAATGAGAATGTTTACTTTATCAGTCAGAATTATGTGTAAGACTTGTATGTTCCTTATGTTTGCTGACACTGAGCCCTATATTCTGTTGGTTGTATGAATTGTAGATTTAGAATATTTTTTATTATAATTTTCATAGATTTTTTGATTCACTTCTCATTTTCTTTCCCACTTTTTCTTAAGAAGAAGAAGGAACTTGTAATAACATTATATGAAGGACATAAAAAAACTGAGATGCTCCAAGTCTGATTTTGCTGAGGCCTTGAGGCTATGAACAGCTGTGCTTTCAAACTGGCATTGCACTGTGTGGCTATGGGCAAGTCACTGAAGTTCCTTAGGCATCAGTTTCCCTTCTATAAAAAGAGGTGTCAGGAGTGCTTTGAGGGGATGTATGAACATCTGAATATTTGAAACTCCTGTGTAGATAGTCACTTCTGTTGTTGGTTGTGTCTTCTGTGCTTGTGGAAATTATGTTGCAAGAGTCTAGAAATAACCTGAGTTGTCTGGCGTGGTGGTATGTGGTTGGAAAAGGTAGGAGATTGGTAGCCAGGAAAAAAGTGTGTGCAGGGGAAGTAAAAGGCAGCAAAACCCAACAGCCTAGCAAAGATGTCATCTTTACTTTTTGTGAATTAACAAATAGAAAGTATCACATCTCCAAGAACCTTTATAGGTGATATGAAATGGTTTGAACTACTGAAATATACACAGGGTGCTAAGTGAGGATGAGTGGATCCTACAGCTGTGTCTACAGGAGGATTGTCTGACTTTTGTTAGTGGTCAATGAATAATATTATGTGAAGAGAGAAAATCTTACACTGATTCAAAAAATGTGCTACTAAAATGGCTTATGGAAAGAAAATTTACAGTGATATCTACAGTCCTGCAGAACGTCAACTGAAGTGACAGAGAATTGATCCCATCTCTGAACAGTTCAGTCTTCTATTTTCTTTCTTCATTAGCTTTGTTCCCATTTCCAGGCACTGAATCATATGTTTATGTCTGATAATCAAAGAGCCCAATATGTTCTGAGATCTTCAGGATGGTAGTGGTAGAGATCATGAGCACGTCACCTTTAGCATCTCTTAGTTAAACTTTGCGAGTTGAGCTGCTTTAGTCAGCCCTGCTGTAAATCATGCTTTCCAGGCATTGAGCAATGTGTGTTGCTCTTTTCTTTCAAATACTGAAAGAGCTTACTGAAGGCAAATGCAATTAGCAGGATTTAGCCTCATGCTTGTTGGTCTAGAAGGAGCCTTTGCCCAAATTATACACTATGTGACAAATAAAGATAGGGACGCATCTGCAAAGTATTCAGCCTACAATCAGCCACTTCTAAATAAAAAAACAAAATGAACAATCCCTGTACCCCTCTTTAGATGTTAAGCAAGATTCTGGCATTCATCATGAACATTATGCAGCACAACACGCTGTGCAAGGCATAGAGTAACAGCAGGTAACCTGCCATCACTCACATTGCTGCCCCAGCCACCTTTCCAGGCATTGTTTGCATTAGATTAGCTCCCAAACTCTGCACCACAGAGCAGTTACTCTTAATGACTGGTGAGCTTATGTCTTTGTCTTTTTTGGTTTTCTTCTTTCAGTTTGTTGAGGTTTTTTGTGTGTTAATGGACTTTTATGCCACTAAAATTCAACAGCCATCAGTCTGTTAGAGCTGTGATTATATAAAAGGATGGGAGAAAGTAGGAGGTCATCCCCAAAGATTTTGATCACCAGGAAGATAATCACTTGCTAATAGAGAAGGAATCAAAAGGCAGGCTAGCAGGGGAAAAAAAAGAACAGGAATAGGGGAACTGGTTGAGGAAGAAGAGAAGGGGAGAGGAACAAGTGGTAATGAAACGTGTAATGAAGGAGAAGGAGAGGTAAGAAATAAGAAAGCCACAGATAACAGATTAAACGGGACAGTGTGCTTCAGATGATGACAGATACTTAAATGCTTTCCTAGTGATGCTTCCCGTATAAGCGATTTCTGTAGTTTCCACAAAGGTGTTAGTGTTTGCAGATGGGAAGGGTAGCCTGGCATATAAATCAAAGGAGGGAGGACTGGTTCATGTGGCTGAAAATGAGAAGAGAGATGTGGTCTTTCTGATTAATCTCATTCTGGAGTTGTTCAGGGTATAATATGTATGTGTGAACCTCCTTACTTTTTTGACATTATCAACAAATGCTATAGAGTCTTCTGAAATATGCATGTGCTGTAGCATTCAGTAGAAGGTGACAATCTCAAGCTGCTCCATAAATTACATATAATGAACTTTCTTATTAAAAAAAGGCTTAACAAAAGGAGCCAGCTGGCTTAAGGAGAAGGTGGCAGATGAAAAGAACACAATTCAAAGTAGTGTTCACACATTAAGGAAGTATTTTAACAGGCTTTCCCCAGACTGTAAGTGGGAATGGAATTATACATGGCATGTAAATGTCAAGTGACAATAATATCTTATGAGTTAAGTCAACCTTGCAAACTCTTTCCTATTTTTCTTAACCAAATGAATAAAGTTTAACTTGTGATTTCCTTACTAATCATCTTAGTAAGCAGTGGGTGAGTAGACTTTTTACTGTATGGGTAGATTAATGTGACATTTTCACAAGACTGTTTTTTTTAAAGTTTATTACTTGTGGGTGTGGAACTAATTCACAGCTGTTTTTTGAGTGATTTAGGTATGCCATCACTCATTCAAATTCTGTATTTCTTCAGTATTTTTAGCTTAACCTTTTATCCATGCTTTGTTGGAGATGTGTAGTCTGTCTTGGTGCCTCAAAGTAATCAAGACTTCTCCTCCACTGAACATACTTCAGTGCACAGACTTGGCCCAGTGACTTTTATAGAAAACCAGATTTGAAACTCAACAAAATTCAAAAGCATATCAGTGTAAAGGGGATAAAATTATTTCAACTAGTATGTGTCAGCTACACAAATCTCCAGCATGGTCATATAGTTCTGGATTTCATTTGTTTTAATAACACAATGTGTGATAACTATGTTATAGTTTACCAGTACTTTTTAAGTACTAACAGAAGGAGCCTTCTCCTTCTTCCTATCTAGTTACAGAACATTTCCACAGTCAGTTTCAATTTATATTCCTGTTTCTTCAGAACTGCCCCTTTAAATGTCACGAGCTGCCCCCTCCCCCGCCCTCCCCCCCCCCCCCCCCCCCACCACCTCTCGCCCCCCC
>JANHGN010003919.1:14629-44461 GCA_024605025.1 Megaceryle maxima | reverse complement strand
CAATCCCAGCTCCCACAGCCTGTCCTCATAGCAAAGGTGCTCCAGCCCCTGGATCATCTTTGTGGCCCTCATCTGAAGGTGCTCCAATAGATCTGTGTTCCTCTTACAGTGGGACAAGCCAGCATCTCAGCCAGGTGCTTGTTCCGTTGTAGGTGTAGCTGAGCTGTCAGACCTGGTTCCACACCCAGGTGACCATAGTGGCCGGTGGTGTTGGGTTCACTGTGTTTTCTGATCACAGTTTGGTTCGGTCTCATCAGTAAGAATAAATGAGCTCAGATACATTGCAGATGGTGAGACACATGTTGGGAAGATACTTGTCAATAAAAGCTTTTCCTCCTTTACCTCTCTTGTCTCACTCCTTCAGATAAGGTGCACATGGTTACACTCTCACTTAGCTTTGCATAAACTGTCATCATATTTATGTGGCCAAGTGAGAAACTGGGTACAAAAAAATAGAAGTTTTGGCTGAGTGTGGTTAAAGAAAAAATAATAAATTTGACTCTGTATTAATGTAGACATTTTTGAAATTCCCTTTCTTAATGTCCAGGGGGATAAAATGAAAAGGTCCTTCACTCACCACCCCATCCCCCAGCAAAGTTGCTGTCTAAAGTTCCTGGGCTGCTGCTAATCCTCAGCTAATGCTGATGAGCAGCAGGTGATGATGAAACTTTCTTTCAAATCCTACTGCTGAGAGTCTAGCTGGGCTGGAAGGCAAAGGACTCATCTTGCAAACTAGTTGATTTAAGACCAAGATAAGACCAAGTTGTAGAAACATCTTGACCTGTCAATGTTTTGTATGAAAACAACCTGAAATCCCCCCACACCTGTCACATCTGGTTGCAAGCAGAATCTTGTCCTTCATTGGGTGTTGTGTGGGCTGGAATTAGCTCCTAGAAAGAATGTCCTCGGGGCATGGCAAAAGGATGACCTTATTTCTGTGGCATGTGCCAGGGCTTAAAGATATGGAGGGACACAAGGGCTTCCTCGTTGAAATAATATTTTGCATTTTCCTCCCTTTACTTAAGCAAGCTTGGGATCTGCTGATTTGGCCGTGGCAGTCTGGTGGGGGTGTTGGGAGGATGTGCTGAAGAGTGATGCCTGTAAAGCACATGGTACTGGGTAAAGAACTGCAATACACAGAGCACTGTTGTGTCTCTAATCCCTAATGATACTTCTTTAATCTCCATTTTAGTTTGGACTTGTGCAGGTAACAGAGCATGGCCTACTACAGCTGCCTTGCCTTGTCTGATGTGAGGGGTGGAAACTTGTGGGTGCTGATGCACAACTTCTAAAATTGGGGGAACGGAGAGCAAGGTGCTAGCACTGAACATTATATCTAAGGTCAAATAAGACAGAGGAACCACTGCTGGGCTCCTTCCTCTGACTAGCTGTGTTCCTTCCTGCAGCAGCTAATACACAGAGGTGTGTTCAAGGGTGATTGCAGTGGAAGGTTGGGCTGGGCAGTGTGGGGGCCCCATGGCACAGCCTGTGAAGCTGTTTCCTCAGCCCTGCTGCCCTGACACTTGAAGTTACACTTTCAAAGAATTGGCACCTGGAGTGATAGGAATGGGCCTATTTTGGCAATTTCACTAATAAGCGTCAGTTCTTCCTGGCTGCTTATTAAATATATCATCTTCTGCAGATAGAAGTCTTTCCTGAGGAAAAAGCCCACTATTTTCTTCAAAAAGCAATTGATTAATAGAGCTAGATATCAAGAAATGCACTTATTTGTCTTTAACTATGTGAAGAAAATCTGTTTTTGCAGTGAGAGAGGCAGAGACTCAGTGTGAATCCTGGTCAAATTTGCTCTAGTGACTGCACCCAGTGCTTTTAATCTAGAGGAAAAATAAATATACATGTTTTAAACAGAAAGCCAAGGCCTCTTCCGGACATGCTTGGTATAAATCTGGGCATGCTTGAAAGTGTCACTGAAATCCACCTATGATGTGATGGCAGCCTTGCTGATTTCAAAGGAAAAATGAGCAGAAAATTGACTTTGTTGGACAGTTGTTCATGAAAACATCTCCCCAGAAAGCCAGTCCTCAGAAAATGTGAAGCATGAAAGAGCCTGTGGTTGAGTGTTGTTGAAGACCCATGATGAGGATGGGAAGCATCACTGTCTGAGGCTGGCCCCATGGGACAGGTCCCCCTCTGCTGTACTCCACAGCAGCCCCAGGCAAAGCCTTCCTCTCTCTCTCCCTCCTCTCTCTCCCTCCTCTCCCCCATGAAGCCCACTTTCTCTGATTTTGATAGGAAAGGAGATGAAAACGTAGGGAGACATTCTTTTCTATTATTCCCTCATTTTCATGTTTTTTCCTTCTATCTGTTTCCTGCCCTTGTCCCCAGGGTAGGAGTTGCATTTGTCCCTCAGACCAAATGTTTCTGAATGCATCATGAGACAGCCAGCAAGGAGATGATCAGCTGCAGGTAAAGAAATTGGCTTTAGGAATTGTATTAATATTCCTCTTTTTCTTTTTTTTTTTTTTCCCCCCTTCAGATTTGTCACCATGAGCCTCTTGTCATTTGAGTCCATCTGTGTTTTACTGCTTTCCCAAGGTACATTTAATGTTATTATTTTGCATCAGTGGTTCCTGTCTCAGATGCTTCCCTGTCTCCATCTGGAGCTTTCAGTTCCCAGGAGCGTGAGCAGAATCAGTGCCTTTCCAGGAGGTTTATGGATAAACCTCTGAAACATAGTTTCATGAAGAAGGGGAGAAAATAATACCTGGAGAAACAGCTTTTCTGAGAATCTAAACATGTGACTGATTCGTATGTGAAGTGTCTGATATGGGAAAATCTGATGTTATTATTGTGCATAAATACATAAATTTCTCCAGTGAAATTATTTGTTATCTTCAGTGCTTGTGACTATAACCTTTGGAGCCTGAGCTTGGCCTAGCTCCTGTGCTTTCACTGCATCCCTGCATGTGGTGAGCAGAGGGATTGTTCTCTCATGTGCTGGTGTCATGTCCTTGGCATTTTTCATGCTCTCTGTGTCTGTGCTGGAAGGAATTTCCTTCCATATTTACAGTGCCATGTCAACAAATTATTTTTTGCAAGTATGAAATCTGCACAACAAACCAGCATTTTTGCTGCTATATATTAAAGCCTGCATGTAATTTTTCTTTAAAGGCAGTTTCTAGTGTGCATGGGTGATAATCTGTTTGATCCCACAGTTTTGCTGGCATTGGGTATACAAGAAATTCATGCTCACCAGGAGATGATTGACAAGATCTCAGCTACTGGCCAGTGTAAGTTTGCTTTTTAAAACAAGCCATTGACTTTCTCAATTCCCTCTTTCTTTGTTTTTCTCAGGTTTTTGTTTGGGTTTTTTTGTTTGGTTTTGGGTTTTTTTGTGGTTTGTTTGTTTGTTTGTTCTTGTTTTTATTATTATTATTATTATTATTGTTATTGTTATTATTGTTAATTGGACTCCAGTCTGTAAAGTCCTTGGCAATGCTCTGGCAAGAACAGCGCTGTGGCTGCTTCTATCCAAGCCTGGCTTTCCCCCTCATTGGGATTAGCTCTTCTGGGATCTACTCTGTCTTTCCCCAGTTGCGTATTTGATAACTGGCTAGTGTTTCTGTCAGTTCCTTCAGAGCCTGTTTCAAGCAATCCTGATTGAAGGAGCTGTGTTTAATTACAGGTTTGATTTGTGATCAAAATTCTCCAGTGGGTGATTTTTTTCAGGCTGTAAAGTGAGCACGGGCCACGATGCTGTGAGTAAGGCAGGCTGGGCTCTGGCTGGCCAGCAGACCTTGTTCCCCTACAGTTCCCTTGATGTATGTGCAATGGTTATTTATAAACTGTATCATGCGTTCTCCTGCATTATTTTGCAGGGTCTGTGGTAAATTACACATTTTCTGTGCCAGACATGCCCTCCAGCCCCATCCTGTAGCACCATGTGTTGAGCTCAGACTTCACCTCCTGATGTGCTGTATGTGGACTTTCTCAGTGATGCACATCACCAAGAGCCTTTTAGTGGGCTGCAGGTGTCCTGCTTACAAGTCTCCTTAAGAGAGCCATGCAGCTGCAACATGGAGATTGATGCTGCTCATGCTGCTGAGCTCGCAGAATCATAGGATTGTTTGTGTTGGAAGGGACCTTGAAGATCATCTAGTTCCAACCCCCCTGCCACAGGCAGGGAGCTCCAGAGCGACCTGAATACCCTGTCTCCATGCCAAGCCCATAACTGGGATGGGAACACAGCAGTTTTCTCTGTGTGTGCTTAGGCGGGTGACCATGGCCAGTGACTGTGGGCAAGCACCTGGGTTGTTGCATCTCCACATTCAAATCAGCTGTGAGGACAAGGCTGACAAGCTGGGACGGTGCTCCAGCTCGTCCCCACTGCAGTGCTCCAGGCAAGGCTGGTTGTCCTATTACAAAACCCAGTGACCCAGAAGGGAATGCTTTACAACTTTCAATCCCTCATAATATGGTATTAGAAAACCCTAATTATAAATACAGGTTTTTGCTAGAAGGACTGATTTGCAAAAAAGTAGTGATAATTAAATTATTATGATAATGGGGATAGAGAAAGGGCTCTTAACAGGTTGGTGTGCCAGCTGCCTACATTTTGCTTCTGGATTCAGTTTCCTTTGACATCAGTTCTGGTAAATGCTGCAGAGGTGACTTTAAAATTTCTGTGTAAGTGCTTTGAAAATGGCTCTTCAGAGTCTGCAGACTACTTTTTTTGTTTTGTTTTGTCAGGAAAATTAAGAGTTTCCACTGCAGTGTAAGCACCTCAGGAACCTGTACTTGGGAGCAGTCATGTTCATGCAGGCAAGGTTGATACAAAGACACATCTCTGAAGATGGGATAAAAGGCAGATTTTTGTGAAAATTGTTTCTGTCAGTGCCTTGGAGCTGTTCAGAGAGCTTGTGTTTAGAAAAATAATAGCATTTGAAAAATGTGCTGCAGATGAAACACATCTGGCTCCATGGGACTCTGTGTATTTTACAAATGCCTCCCTCCATCCCTTGAGCTGGGAGATGCTGCAGGTCCTGCCAGGCACAGCCACCTCTCCCCACAGCTCACCCCTGTGTATCTTCACTGGGTGAGCAGCTCTCTGTGGTTAATGATATCACTGCATCGGCTCCCTGGAGTTGCCGCTCCCATGCTTCCAATGAACCGCTGAAGTCAGGCTGGGGACCTGAATCTATGGTTAAAGTCTTGCAGACAGTGAGGGCTGAATTGGAGGCCAGAGCAGGAGTGCATGCTGGCTGCAACAGCTTGTCCTTGGCAAGTCCATTTGTCTGGGCCTTCTGGTCTTGGCTGCTTCCAGAGAGTGAGGCTAATAAAGTGCAATTTCACAGTGTTTATCCTTTTCTCCTAGTGATGCAGTGCTCTGCTTCATTAGATGTCCTTTTCCTCTTGGATGGCTCCTATAGCATTGGCAAACGAAGCTTTGAAAAGTCTAAGCACTTTGCAGGCAAGCTCTGTGATGCCTTGGACATCCATCCAGACAGGGTGAGTTTCAGGAATGTCTCATTTTAATTTCACGCAGTTTGGCAATATGTGGAAAGGCCAGTGATAGTGTGCTGAGAGGAATTGCAAGATTCAACCTAGCAGCTACCACATGGTCAGAGTATTTATTCAGAAAGATGCTGTGGAGGTTTGTGAAGCAGTGAGGTTGGAGGACAATTCTTGGTTCTTCACAGATTTTAAGCAGTTCCACTTGGTCTTGAGAAAAGACAATCTTTCAGGTTAGAGATTATGATTTGGGGTTTTTACTGATATTTTTATTTTGTTTTGTTTGGATGCTCATAGACAAAAATGGTTGGATCTGGTTTTTTTCCTGGAAAGTTGCAGAATTATTCTGTGGGAAGTTAATCACCTTTCTGTAGAGAGGTCAATGATACAGCCTGCTTGTTCTGCTTCTAGAAGGTCTCTATTCTAAATTAAGCCAAAAGAGCAGAAGGGACAGAGTTCATTGCAAGGCACCAGAGGCGTTTCACCAAACTGAGGTGTTTGGGGATCTGCCGTGCTGCCATAGGCATCTAAAATATCACTGCACTCCCCAGCTGCTAGTGGGCCAGAGCACTTAATGCTGGTGCTCACCAGAGAGTAGAGCACAGGACTGACCAGCCGGTACTGGCCAGCTAGAGTCCAAGCAGCTGGTGTTTACAGATACCCAATATAAAATACACTAAGATGGACAGGTGTGGCTATGCCAGGTCCTTTCATGTCTGCTCCTATTCTGGACCTTGTCTCAGTTCAGTCCAATTTGGGGTGCCCTGTGTCTGCATGGAGTGATGGGAGCTGTGCTACTATAGTCACAGTCAGGACTCCTTCGGGTCTGATCTGCTCCCTCGAGCTATCCTTGAGGCAACTGAGGATTTCAAGCCAGACACAGCTATGGTTCCAAGTGCTTATTGAGTCCCACATCACACTGTTCTAGTCAGGGACCTTGGAGTGGGCTGGAATGGTTGCTGTACTTGAGTCTCTGTGAGAGCCTTTCCAAATAAATGTAAAGTCTTTGGGAAGGTTGTGACAGGGATACAAGGTCTCTGCATAGGAGGAAGAGGAACCCGAGGCAGGACAGAGAATGAGTCTGGGCCACTGCTGTGGCTTTGAGGACCTCTGGTCTACATCTGGTTGTCCAGAGAGGTCTAGGAGCAAAGGAACTGAAGCAGGTCTTGTGTTTGCTTCTGGTTCCCATGACAGGGATGCTTTGACTTGTATCCAAAAACCTCCTCCAGACCAGCTATCAAAAATCAGAAAGCTGCTGCTCTACCCTTGTTGCAAGGTCTTTTGGAAGCTGAAATCACACTTCCCCTCAATCATTTTCTTATCTAAGGAATCTTTCACCCTTCAGATCTCAGTTTACAGCCACACAGCCCAAGGAGGTTTCCACAGCCTGGGCAATGATGGTGAAGAGTCACAGTGTGTGTGCGAGGCTTTGGGAGATGCTGGGTGTCTTGGGTCAAATGGGCATTCACTTTTCATGGAAAAGTGAATTACAATGAAATTGAAAGTAGAGACTTGCATCTAGGAACCACCTGCAATGTAGGCTTAGGCAAAAGAATTTGAACATATACTATTTGCAGATTTGGTAGTTTGTTTTTTTTTTTTTAATACCATCCTTCCCCTAGTCTTTCTCTTAATCTTCACATAGACTGGACTGAAAATCAGTAGCCTTTTAACCTTTGAAGCTGTCACATTCTATAAAACTTCTTGTAAGGGTTCAGTGAAATATTGTGGATGTATTGCCTAATACAGAACTTCTAGTCTATTTGTATTTTCAGGCATTTTTGACTACAGACAATGGTTTTAGAGGAAGCAGTGGAAAAATAATCATGTGTTGCTTACTGTGCTCAATGCCAGAGGGAACTGCTTTTAGTAATGGAGAGATTGTCTACACAGTGTGTATTAAAAGGTGTTATTTATAAACTTACTGTCCTTGATGCTGCTAGCTGCTCTGAATGGATAAATATAGATCTTGAGCTGCCTGTAACTGCAGCAGAGGCTCCCGTTGTTTGCAGTTGAACTTTCTTGCCTTGCTTATAGTCTGTATAGATAATACTGGTGTTTGTGCTCTTTTTTGAAGTTCATTTAGGGTGCCAGTGGCTCAAGATGGGAAACAGTTTGTCTTGATACAATTTTTAGTCTTCCCAAATCTGTAAGTTGATCAAAAGAGTAAAACTTTCACAGACACCTTTTATAATTGTTAATGTTTCCTTTTAGGTCCATGTGGGAGTGATACAATTTAGCTCAACTCCACACCTTGAATTCCCACTGGATTCGTATCTAACCAAGCAAGAAGTGAAAGAGAGAGTCAAGAGGATTGTGTTCAGGTCAGCATATTTTACAACTCTGCACTTTTTCTGGACTATGAATGAATTTTTTGAGGTCCAGCCATCTCCACCTCTTCTGTGCATACACTAACATGATGCCCCAGGGAGGGGGTGGATGAACACTCTCTGTGGTCCATAGTCTACAGTCCCCTGAAAATGTGCAACCTGGTCTGTCTTCGTCAGTGCAAATTGACAGGGGAGAAAGTTTTCAGCATACCAGTATAATGTGGTAAATAGGGCAGAGTTTTCCATGAACCTCCTGGCAGTTTTTTCTGTCTGTTTGTGCCAGATGGTGGGTTACATCCTTCCAAGGAAAAGCAAGTGTGGCATTCCTGCATGGCTGAGCAAAGGCAGGACAGTGTGTGTCTTAATTTTTTGGTGGTTACAATTTCCTTTGTCCTGCAAGGTAGCAGCAAAGTGCTGATCCCTAAATATCTATGCCTGGGTGTCTGCAGAATTCAAGAGGATCAGGTTTTCAGACAAACCTTTTTTGTTCCTGAATGTTAAGGCTTGGATGTCTTCCCACGACCTAGGAAATGGAGCCAGAAACCCAAAGAAGCACTCTCCTTAGAACCTCTCAAAATCCACACTTTTCACCTCTGAGAAATACATTTGGATCTACAAAGGATCTGGCAACCACCCCAAAATAACACTTGTTTTGATGATAGATGAGCTACTGGAATGGCCTGTGGGTGTCTATTCTTTCTTTAGGTGATCTGCATTAGAGCTGAAGGTTAGCTCAGCATTCCTCATCGATGTCTGCTGCTCTTTGCATGATGTACATATAGTAAGCAAATATCACCGCCTCTGACTTCAAGCAAGATCAATTGGCTGGATTTTGTTGCACTGCTTTTGATAAGTATATCAAATCAAAAAAACCTCTTGTGTAATATTACAGGAAAAACTTACCAGAAAACAAGATCCCTCCTCCTTGGCTGCTGTTTGAAAGTCTGTGAGAGCAGAGAAAGTGAAGCAGCATTTGGTGTCTGGCACAGAAATTCCTTGATGACAATACATGGATGCTGACAGATCAAACAGAAATAATGACCTTGTGCTCGGACACTTCATCTAGTTTAAATGAAAAGCTGACATTTCAAAGTAGATAAAATAGTTATGGATGGATTCCAGGTGGCTTCTGAAAAAAATGGGTGTTTGACATTTCAGTTGAGAGGATCCTTGATGAGGCTTTGGCCACTGAGGCATTTCCTGACTTCTTCGAGCGTGGAGCTGAGAGCACTTGAAAGGCAACAACAGCAGACTGAAGTGAAGCTTTTGTGATTTATTTGGAGACTGCTGGTCTGTCTCTGTGAATCCTATCCAAAGAGGTTTTGAATTCAGCTCGGAACCCAAATTTCCTATGACTTTCTTTCATACAAGTCAATGGCTGGTTACAGCAAAGAAACCTTCTTAGTGCAGTTCCTGAGAAGAGCCAGCAGGTAGAATCCAGATCTCCTTTGCCTTCGGAAAATCCTCATTCAAGTACTGCCTTAAACAACCATTTGCTGTGTCAAAAAACAGTGAAGCTCCAAATGCAAATCAGTAAGAAACTGTATTTAATGAGCTTTGGTGCATACACTCTTTAACTTTTTCTAATCCTCAGGGCTCACATGGGCACAGCTTACTGAGTTCATCAAGATTTAGTCATCAGACTGACTATGCACAATATCCCATCACATGCAGCACTTTTCACTGAAGCATCTGACAGCTACTGACATCTGGTCAGGAAAAGGCAGATTTGGACATGCTATTCACACAGAGTCATTGCATTTGCTTTGAAATGGTGGAGTGCAAACAAGGAAGTACCTAAAGAAAGAAATTCAAAGCAGAAGGACCTGGCAGGTACTGAATTAAAAAGCTTTTGGTGAAAATCAGAGGGTAGAGGGAAAAGAATGAGCGTGAGCATGATCAAGTGCTTTTCTAGAATAAGCAAACCAGATGCTAAAGCAAAAAATGGATGTTCAGAAAGCAAATGGGGTGTGTTTGTTTCAACACAGCCAAAAAGAGAACACGATGCCGCCAAGAAAGGAGCTTTGTTCCCCTTGCTTGTTCTGGATGGAAATAAAAGCAGCCCTAAAAGGCAATCACAGGAAGTGATTTATAGCACAGCTCCTTGGACACAATTGGAAGACAGCTGGAAATGTCTCCTCTGATATAGTGGTTAAATTATCAACAGATCTGGAGCATGTTCACTGTGAGCTGGGCTCTCTCTGGTATCAAATATCCAGTTGGGCATGGCACATTATAGACCTCTCATGTTGTGCAGATGAAGAACTACAAAGAAAGGAAGACCGAGACTCGTGTCCATACAGGATTTATCCCTTTGAGATAAGCAAATGTTTAGCCCTGCAACAACAAAAAGAGGTCACATGTAAGCAGGGATCAAAGCTGCTGTCTGGGTTGCTCTCAGTTTCTACAGGGGATGAAAGGCTTTTTTTGCCTAGCGTATTGTGTTGTAGCAAGGTCTTAGCCTGATGATGACTGGGTGAGGAACATAGGTGGTTGATGAGAGGCTTGAGTTTGTTGCGTCAGGTGGCTGGCAGCAGGGGCTGATATGCCTGGGTAGCCTCAGTATCTGTGTGTGGGAGGCAGACCCCACTGGGGTCTGGGGCAGTTGGAACTGATCACCCAGACACCTTAGGATCCAGCTGCACAGACCACCAAACCTCATCTGCAAGACAGAGGTGAGACCATCTCCTACCTCCTCTTCAATGTCTCTGTTAAGTTACCCATGTCTTTATTTAATAAAATTTCAGTGTTTTGCTCACAATAGAATCATTACTGCCTCAGCCTGACAGAGATAATTATTTTATATAAAATTTTGATGACCTTTTATGATACATAGAATGTGGAGCCCAGTCTTGAGTAGGCATTTCAAAAGTCTGTTAAAATTAAGTCTTGAAAGCAGAGGACAGTCCCTGCCCTGTGGAGCTCACTAGCAAGAATTTTAACACTCCCCTCTTTATTCCCTCCTGCATTATTTTCAGCCTATGCAGTGAGGGGCTCTTTCCCAGTTCACATCCAGTATGCCATCACCAAAGAGACCCGAGTACTGTGCAGACACTGGCCATAGCCCTGCCTGCAGTGAGCGTCTCTTCTCCTGGGTGTACTCTGCTTCCAGAAGGACCTCTCTTTGCCCTGTCCAGGGCTCTGCGCTGGTGTGTAGCATACCTCTCAGACAGCCAGCTCCAGTGTCTCTCCAGTCTCTCCCAGTTAGGTTAAGCAGCTTAATCTTAGGTCAAGGAGGCATCTGGCAGTCAGCAGATCTTATCTTCAATAATCTCACAAGAAACAAGTCTCAGGATTTCTAAAGCATCTTTGAGTAAAGCTGTTCTTGGACAAGCTGTATCTTATTTTCTAAGAGTATTGCATTCAGGATTGCTTTTCCGTGGGATTTATTGCACAGCTGCGAGGCTTGACGTCTGCCGTTCCCTACCACTCAGTAGCAGCCCTTTTTACCTGCTGATTTATGTCACCGTTGGCATGTGTCACCACTGGAATGTTACCCCCTTTGGCACCTGAGTCCTGGCACGGATTTAATACTTCGCTACTGAGAGGATTGCTGAGTATTGAACTAATTGCTTTCTACCTCAGAAACATTCCCTTCTCCAGGGCGGAATTCAGGGGCTGCCAAAATATGGAGGTACCTTGTTCCTTGCACCACCAGAAACTGCTTTTGTGAGACCAGGCAAGAGGGAGTAGATCTTATTGTGGGGAAGGCCCCAGGAGAGCACTCAAATCTGCCTCTGTCATCTTTGGTCCAAGATGGCACATAGTGTTCATTCCTTCAGAGGTCAGCTTGTGCACCCCTCCATCCTGCTCCCCAGGCCCACTTCTCTTCAGGGCCATCCCATCAGTCAGCTCTTCAGAGCAGATGGATAAGTATGGATTTTCAGATGGGCTCATCCAACACTTTCACAAGACTGTCCCTTCATCTCTCGACATCCCATTAAATTGTAAGCAAAGGATGACAGGACTATCTTCATCTCACTCGTTGAGTTGCATGTATTGGAAGAAAATTTTGACAGGAGACCTCCAGGCAAGCTCCATGATAGCCCAGCCCCAACCTTTAGGACACTACTGCAGTGCAGGCAGTATGAGGAGTAAGGGAGCTTTGGCATCTGAGCCACAAATAAGCTGAAGTGGGTAACTCGTGCCACATTAAAATATGGCCATTTAAAAGTGGCCTCTTGCTTCTTACAGATGATCCCTTCTTCAAAACAAGAAGTGATGGGCACAGCTTGTGTGAACGTCAGTGGCTGGTGCACCTTCTCTGTCATACCAGCCCTGGAGAGTATTGCTTTTAACTGAGTTTAGAATGGGTGTACACAATTTTGGCCACCATGAGGTGGCTTTCCTTAATGTTTACTTTCTTCATGTACTAGTGAAGCCCTGAAGAAACCATGCCTTGTGTTCAGTCCTGAGTTTCCAGGGATGCACTAAGAATCTTTCAGCATTTGTATTTTCAGGATCTGTACTACAGGATGGACAAATGACTTTTCATAGAAAACCAAATTAGCCTGCAGATTAACCAGGGAGAAAAAGGCAAGGAGTCTCTGCATGCTACTGGACTGCAGACTGTCAGGTACAAGCTGGGACACATAGCTCCCTGCCTTAGCTCTTGGTCTCAGAACAGAAGAAGGTCCTGTGGAGGGTAACTCGTGGAGGGTAAGGGGTGATACATGACAAGAATTCATAGCATGTTTCTGTGTCAAGAGTAAGGAAACCACTTTGAGATGGTGGTCTTGGTTCATTTTGCCCACCTGTACTGTGCTTCTGACTAGAATACCAGAGGTGGTTGTAAAACAGCTTTTCCAGACAGCTCTTAAAGAAGGGACTGCAATTTTCAGATGGAAAAACAGAAGCAGTTGAGACATTTGTTGAAGCTGGAAATGAAAACTAAATACAGGAGAGCTCTGATTCCTGCTGCAGGAAACACTCTGCTGTGTGTTAGAAGTCTTCTGCAGACCACTTGAGAGCGTTAGAGAGGAGGGAGTGAGTAGATGGGACCTATGGATAGGAAGACAAGAAGAATGACAGTATTTGACATCTCTGTGGATGTGTTATATGGCAACAGGCAGAAATATGCTAAGTTCCCTGTTACCAGAGGGTAGAAATTTGGAAATCAAATGGTATATTCAGCAGCAGGAGAAGAGCTTTGATTTCTGCTTTTCTAATTTTATCTTCCCTCACTATAGAGGTGGGAGCACAGAGACAGGTCGGGCTCTGAAGTACATTCTCCGCAAGGGATTCCCTGGCGGCAGAAACTCGAGTGTCCCTGAAGTCCTGATCATCATTTCAGATGGAAGGTCCCAGGGCAGCACTGCAGCGCCTGCAGTGCAGCTGAAGGAGAGGCACATCGTGGTTTTCGCAGTGGGAATCAAGTTTCCAAGGTAGGAAAGTTTGCACAGAATGGGAAATAGAAGCCCAGCCAGCCAAACGGCAAGTCCTGGTGAGTGATGCTCACCTTGTGCTAGACAGGAATTCTGGAAAGAGAAAAGGGGAATTTGCAAGGTAAACACAGGCATGGAGGAAACACTAACTTGGTGGGTGGTGTAGAAGCAGGACTAGAGCAGGTGAAGGAAGCTGTTCCACTGTGTAGAGCTTTGCTACTGTCTGAGACTAAACACACCAGCATCCTGAAAACTCTTTGAAGTGTGTCATGGTTTTGCATCAGCTCTCCATTTGCTGCACTGGGTTTGTTTTGATAATTCTTTGCAGATGACTAGGTGGTTAAACCCTAACTTTGCTCAATAGGTGGGAGGAGCTGCACATGCTGGCTAGTGAGCCTACTGAGCAGCACGTCCTCTTTGCTGGAGATGCCAATGATGCTGCCAATGGCCTGTATAGCACCCTCACCAGCTCTGTCTGCAGCACCACCACTCCAGGTAACCCCTGTCCTGGCTCTGCTTTCATGCTCATGCTTTGACCTTGGACTGTGTCACTGAGTGAGAAAAATGAGGCAGTGTCAGAAAGTATTCAGTGGAATTAGTAAGTGTTGCACTTTGAAGTAACCTGCTTCTAGTGCCCAAACTGGATGGCATACTTGCCAGCTACCTCTCCTAATACCTGCAAGCTGCAGGATTCTAAATCTTTCTGTGTCTTGGTTCACCTCTGAAAACAGGAATATTGGTCCTTGCTCATGTCATGAGGGACAGAGGGATAAATACAGTCAGCTGTGTGTTAAAGGGGAGGTCACGAGGGGCTTGCAAGATAGAAAAGATAGAACTGGAATGGCCAAGAGGTAGAAAAAAATTAAATACATGAATGATGAAGGCACCAGAGGGGCTGAAAAGTTGTCTTTGAACCCTGAACTCAGCAGAACAAGTTTTATAGCAAATCAAAGGATGATGAAGAGTGAGCACCCCAGAACATGGTGTAGGCTTGTTAACAGAATATTTCTCTCCTGGGATCTCATGGAGGTTCTATGAAGCACTGCCCAGTGTGCTGTCTATAAGTAGATGAGGAAGACTAACCCATTTCATAGTGGTGCTCCAGTCCCACACAGACTGTATTTTTAGGCACTCGATCCTAGTTTGCATTTGTTCTTTGCTACAGGCTGCAAAGTTGAATCCCACCCTTGTGAACGCAGGACCCTGGAGACTGTGAAAGAGCTGGCTGGAAACTATGTGTGTTGGAAAGGCTCAAAGCAGCCAAATGCAGTACGGGCTTCTCTGTGCCCTTTCTACAGGTGAGTTGGACACCCGCATCTCCAAAAGTGAGTGTGGCTGAGAGAAGGTGAGAGAGAAAGTAATAAGGCTTTTACCTGACCATGACTCTTTGCTGGGGTGAAGATCCTTCAGAAGACTGATGCGAACATGGTCTCTAGACCTAGGAACTCTCCCTGCTCTGACCATTGTCTGATCTGAGAAGCAAAGGGTAAGAGAAGGAGCTGAGACAAAGAATAAGATGATTAGCCCAAGGGTGCCTGAATTATTATCAGTGGAATTGGTATTCATTTCCTGCCTGCTGAATCCATATTCTTTGAAGTTTACATCTCTGTCCTGACTCTGTGCTACAGAAGGTTTGTAAATCTGGCTCCCCGTGCTGCTGCTAGTTCTGTTTTCATCGACGCAAGCTTTCTTCCTTTCAGAGAAGCCCCTTTTTCCTTAGCTTGACCGCCCTGGGGGGCTTGGGAAACACTGCCCTGTGGAGAGGCTACAGTCACTGGCAGAAAATACCCCCCAGTCACAGTGGGACGGTGCCAGAACTGGGATGCACACAAAGAGCTGCATTTTCAGGTCAATGGCATTGAGTTGTATGAGGGAAATGTCCTCTTGCCTGGGGAAAGGAGACTAGAACTGAAAACCCATAAAGCATGTCAGGTCCTTCAAATAATATTGTCACTGCAGCCAGTACAGCAGGAGAAATGCTTTAAAAATGAGCTGTGAAGGGACAGGCAGCTTCATGCTCTCTGATGATAAAAAGAGCTGACTGAAAGTGGTGGTGTACAGAAATTGCTAGGGATTGTTTTTCCTTTGAAGAGGTGCTTCATGTGTTTGTTTGAACACCAGGCAGACAGACTGGTGTTTGGAAATCACCCCAAACCTGGGCTGTGCATTGATGGCCTGCTGCATTGATATACTGGGAGATGATTGTATGGACAATTTCAGACATGTCTTAGTGGCTGTGAGCATTTATAGATACTTGTATTTTGGAGTCAACGTGGGAAAGCAGAGCAGCTTGTGGCTTGCTTTTGGCATCCCAGAAGAGATGGTTTTTGCCACAGTTGTGAGGAGTTTGAGCAGCCCTAATGTGGAACACTGGAAGGTTAATGTCATAATGAAGCTGCAAGTATTAGAGGAATAGAAACCAGATTGACAGGGATGAAAGTTTAAAGCAGAAATCATCTCATTGTCAGGAACAAACGTTAGCCGCCTTCTTATGCGTGGAAATTAATACACTTCTACTCTAGGGTGTGGGGGTTTTTTCCATATCATCTTAGGGCAGGGAAATGATGGATTAAGTTGAAAAGTCCCACTGAGAGGCACAGCTGAGGGCTGAGTGTTTCTTCCCAGTCTAAACATTGCTTGTCCACTAGTTACAGTGGGTAAGTTAGATACCAGAATTAACGTTGAATAAAAAGTTCTCACTGTCGTAAAACATTCTTTTCTTTCCGATTTAGAGCAAAAAGTTTAACATATTTTCTGTAGCAACTAAAAAAAGTAATGTTGAGCTGTAAAAATGCAGCTATAATCTTTAATCGTAATGTGTTAAAGTAGAATTCAAAACCAGAAAGAGCAGATTTGATTAAATGATGATATTTTTTCTTTTGACACCCACTTAGAATGGACTTTTTTTTTTTTTTTTTTGAGAAATTGTTTTTTCAAAGGAAAATAGGTTCCATTTAAAACTCAGTAAGGTTAACCTTGAAAATGCCTTGTCCGTCTTTAAATTTGTTATAGGTTTGATTCTTCCTGTTTCAGGTGGAAGAGAGTCTTGATAAAACACCCATCCAGATGCTTACGAACTGTATGTCCAGGTAGGTTTTTTTAAAAAATGTATTTAAAAAGTAGGAAAGGTAAGAAATAAAGAATAAAAAGATGGGGTTCTACTTTCACTCTAAAGATTTTGTTCGGAGTTAAGATTTTGTGATCTTTACCAAGAAGTTGATAACCTATGTCCAGTTTGTTTGTTTGTTTTTCTCATGGTTATCTGTGACCAGAGTTCTTTTGGATTAAAATATCTCCCTGTCATATTTCTTTCCACTTGAGGAGCCAGATAATGCCAATCTGCTCATGTTTTTGGGCAGAGCTTGCACCACTTCTCAGTGTTTGTGGGGAGTCACTGCTGTCCAGCTGGGGGAGTACTCAGTGAGATGCCTCCCCTCATTTACTTGATACCCTGAACATTATCAGTTTAGCAGGGAACCTCCTGCTTGCTGATTGCTGGCCTGCTTTTGTCCTTGAGTTCTGCCTTTAACCCCATCCTTTTGCTGGTTCAGATGACAGTGGCTTTATTTTTTTTTTTTTTTTTTTTTTCCAGTACAGCACTCTCCAAGCAGCAGGCCAGACTCTGATCCCTTCATTTCTGGAGTAAATCTGGAAGGGCTGTATGACCTTTAGCAGTTCTGTATTTACACAAATGTAACTTCATTGGTGTCATTCCAAAGGCAATGAAGAGAAGTCACAGCCTGGTTTTGTCTCTTCACCGCTGCCTGTAGATGAAATTACTATCGAGGTGGGGGTGCTTATGGTCCTGCACTAGTTCAAACTCTGTAGGAAGAGGGCCAGAGGTGTGACCCCTTTTCCACTAATGGCAATTCTCCCCCTGGCACAGGATGGGAAGGGGCAGACTCCCTGCTCACTCCCTCTCTTTCCCTTCCCTGGTCCTGTTTAGACCCCTGTGACTCCCAGCCGTGCCAGAATGGGGGCACATGTGTCTCAAAGCAACTGCACAAATACCACTGCCTCTGCCCAGTGGGGTATGGAGGAGACATCCACTGTGGTAGGTATGAACCTGTGCTCTCTCTCCTTCCATCTTGGCTGTGTCCTGCCTTTGCAGTACCTGTTGCATGGCCATAGGGACAACTGGGGTTGGGCTGCAGCCTTTGGGTTTTTCTCTGGGAGACAACAGGCTGAGTTTTCTCTCATGCTGGTTATGACTCTGTCAGGTCCAGTGACTGGGTCTTGCTGCTCAGAAAACTTGTGGATATGGAGAGCATCAGTACTGACAGCCTCACCCTGGCGTGGCTGCCTTTGTTTCTATATGCAGGTGACATGTGAGCAGGAGAACGGAGTAACTGGGAGAGACACATATGTATGCTTGTTGGTCCCCTCCCTGCACACATGAGCCCAGGAGAAACTCCTGATTATGAAGGTTCAATGTAAGAAACTGGAGAAGGTCCTGATCTTCAGAAAATGCTTTGTATGTCCCCCCTGAATCAAGACTGCCACTTTAAAGTATTTCATGGTGTTACAGATGTGGGTCTGGTGCTTTCATTCTCTCCTTTCTCGATGTTATGCTGAAACTCTGAGTATCCCAGAGTACTAAGAGAGGAGAGTTGTCATTTCCAATTTGAAGTTTGCTGTCCAAAGATTCAGGAATCCCCAAAGACTCCCATACGTATTTACTGTCTCTGAAGGCTTATGTGGCATCCAACCAAAATAAAATGCATTCCTGTCACAGTTGTCCTCCAGATCGTGCTACGTCTGGCAAACCATTTAGGTTACTGTATGCAATGTCCCTTCTCCACACCACAAGGCTGCCAGCAGGCCCCAGCTGAGGTGCCTGACGTGCTTGTGGTTTTGCCCTGCATATGACAAATTGCTGTCTCCCTTTTCAGCAGCAAAGCTGAACCTTGAGTGCAGCGTGGATCTCCTTTTCCTGATAGACAGCTCGGCGGGGGTTACACTGGAAGGGTTCTTGCGCTACAAAGCATTCCTCAAGCGGTTCCTACAAGCAGTGATGGGCCAGGACTCACTAATGAATGTGGGGGTTGCCCAGTACAATAACAATGTCAGGATACCCATTGAAGTGGGCCAACACAAGGATGCATTCAGTCTCTTGAAGAGCATTGATGTTTTGAATTTCAGTGGAGGAGGAACCCTGACAGGCAGAGCCCTGCAGTACATTGCACAGCATGGTTTTAGGAGCACCTCAGTCTTTGCAGATGTGCAGGATAACCTCCCACGTGTGGTTGTCTTGCTCACTGACTCCAAGTCCCAGGATCCAGTGGCAGAGGCTGCTAAGTATGCAAGGGACCAAGATCTCTTCTTGATTGGTGTAGGCAGCAGCTTCATGAGAGCAGAGCTGACTAAGGTGACTGGCAGCCCAAAGCAGGCAATTGTCTATTCAGACCCCCAGGACCTGTTCAACAAGATCCCAGAGCTGCAGAAAAGAATTTGCAGTGTGGACAATCCTGAAGGTAAGAGTGACATGAGCATTGTGGGACAAGCTTGTCAAACCATGAGGAGGCCTTCTGAACTCCACTGGGGAGGAGGGAAGGACAGAAAGATGTATGTCCTTGTTTTATTTGTGTTAGTCACAAATCCAGGGACTAACCTTCTATCACTGCTTTTTATGATGGATCTCTGTCTATTGGTGCAAAAGGACTGTAGATGACCTTCACAGTTAGGAGTCAGCAGTGATGAATTTTGCCCACCATTTCCCTCCACTACTTTTTGTGGTCAGAAAGGAGTACATCTATATTCAGAATAATGCCATGTTTGCTCTCTTCTATCCAGGCTGCCAGGCACAGTCTCTTGATTTGGTATTTGCAGTGGATGCTTCCTCTGGAGTTGGCCTAGAGAATTTTCTGCGGCTGAGGGGCTTCGTCAGGAGCAGCTGTTTGCACTTCAGCATCAATCGGGATGTCACCCAAATTGCCCTTGTGATCTATGGCAGCAAAGCTCACACTGTATTCACTTTGGACACCCACACAAGCAATTCAGCTGTCCTCCAAGCCATTGACCAGCCATTGCCTTTCCTTGGGGACTCAGCCTCTGCTGGCAGTGCCTTGCTGCATATTTATGGCGATGTGATGACAGTGCAGAAAGGAGCAAGACCAGGTGTCAACAAGGTGGTGGTGGTGCTCACAAATGGAGGTGGCATGGAGGATGCAGCTGGCCCAGCTCAGCAGCTGAGGCACAATGGCATCTTGGTGCTTGTGGTTGTCATTGGGGATGCACAGAGGGACATGCTGTTGAAGGTTGCTGGGTCTCCTGACTACTTGGTCCATATCTCCTCCTATGAAAACCTACAGTATTACCAAGACATTATCATTGAAAGAATCTGTGAAGGTAAGAGAATGTCCCATCCTCACTAAAGAGCGAGGTACCACCAGCCGTTGTTATCCTAGGTTTTCTGATGCTTTACTGAGTGAGGTCCATACTATCTTTTGCATTTTACAGATGGGAAGGCTATGCATAGGCATCTGGAGACTGTCCAAAGCAATCCTGTAGGAATTGGAACCAACTTTCCTAAGATTCAGTCCAGTGGGTGGGATCGAGTTTAGTGTGACTGGCTCTTTCAAGCCCTGCCAACTCTAGGTTCTGCCTTCCCTGAAAGAACAAGAAGTTTGCTCTTTTTCTGATACTGCTTTAAACCTGTGGAATTCACTGTGCATTACTGTACCCCCTGCAGTGTTGCTGGCAGGTCTTAATGGGACATGTTTCTGCAGTCAACAGTGTTGCTTCCCAAGTAAGGTCTCTGCTGTGTTCAAAAGGTTTGTGCCCAGGTGTCTGCAAAGCAGCGTGTCTAAAACCTCATCATTCCTGTTCCTCCTTAGTGTCCTGCTACTGAAGTTATCATGTAGGCTTTCAAGATTTTATTTGTGTTGCGCAAGATTAATCCTAAAATCATAATCTGCGCATTCTGAGGCCTTCAGACAACTTGTGATTAATTTTGTTTGCAGAACCAAATCCTTATCTCCAAGGCGGGAGGGAAGAATTTTCAAATATTCATGTTTGTATAAAAGGGCAAAAAGTGTGCCTTCTTCAAAACCTCAAATCCTGAGGGGCAGTCCCAAGCTGGGAATGATACCAAGTTTGAAACAATTGCATGCTGAGTGTAGTGCCTGTGTTTGATGGAAATCAGCTTTTTTTTGAAAGGACAACAGCCTTGGTTTGCAGATGTTAGCAGTGGCAAAAATGCATGTAGTTAAAATGCTGTGCCTTGTTTCTCATTCAAAATAGTCTGAGTTTAACATCTAGCTATTTGCTTTTGCTATGTTTTAACCTCTTTTAAGACCAAATGAAGATGCATGTTGAGCTTCAGCACAATCAAAGCTCCTTTTCATTTCCGAGTATGCCTGTGGCTCCTTCAGGGTTAGAAAGAACTACAGCTCCATCTCTTTGAGGTGAGGAGCCATTCTTCTGGCAGGCTCTGCAGCTGGTTTCCATAGACCTGGAGCTTTTCAGTGTGCTCCTATTGCAGTGGTATTTTCAGCTGTGTTATTATAAAAACAATCTACTGTACCATGAAATTAACTGCAATGCCACAGATGAAGGGCAAGAGATGGCAAGGTTCAATGAGTCAGGGTAATAACATATAATTTCCTGGAACTGAATTTCTGCTTTCATTTCATGTGCAGATAATCGTTGTTTGTACTAGATAGGCTGGGATGAAGGGTGATGTGAAGATAAGCCCTTCATTCAGTTTTTTACTCCCAAGTCCAAGACTTAATAAAAGAATCATTGTCTGAGAAAGGACTTAAAAAAATTTGAGTCATGATAAAAGTATTTGAGAAACAGACCCTGCCTCTGGACACCTGGAATATCATATTTATTCTGAAGCTCATCTGAAAAGAGACCAGAAAAAAGTGATCCAGGGTCTAGGAGAAAAGATCTGGAGCATTAAACATATGTGAATCTGATTAATGAAAGTACAGGCTCTTGGGATCATCAAAGGGTATAATTCCTGAAGTGCAAGAAGCTTATTTAAGATGATCCTGTGTTAGCAGTAGGGTAGTGTTCAGAGAAGTGGTGTTTGGGTGGAATAGCACTACTCCCTCAAACAGAAACAGTGAGGTTACGCTGTGGAGCAGACATGGAGGGACGTGGTGGATGCATGACATGGGGAGCAGAACACCATGGAAAACCTCTCTGGGTAGAAGTTAGCACAGGAAAGATGAGTGGTGAGTCCAAGAGATCCAGCTTTCATTGCCAGTGCCTCTACCAACCTACACTGAAAGAAAAAGTGAGTTATCCCCAGGGATAACTGTCAGGCAGGACCCCATCTTAGATGTCCCATGATGACAAAATTATTGTTGAACACAGAATGGCTCCATATAAAACCAACAGGAACTAAAGATTGAGATGTCTCAGATCTAGGATTTGACTGTCAAAAAAATGAACTTCAGTGATAATTTTGCCAATCATAGGTGTAGGTTGAGAGTTGATGTGCATGTATTGTTACCTGTACAGGGAGAAGGAGCACAGTGTCTGGTAAGCTGTAGTAACTTTCCCTTTTTCCCTTTTTCCTACTCTCTCTCTGCTTTTCCTACCATGGAGCAAAGGACAAGGCCAGCAGCTCTAGACTCTATACCAGTTAGCTGTTCAGCAGAGGAATTTCACACCCTTACCAACACTGTGGTGGTGTTGCCAGCAGACTGGAAGCAAATCCCTCTGGGATGCTGCTACTTAACCTATCGTACTTGCAGCAAGGCAGGGTGAAACACTGCCAGCCCTGCTGACAGCTTGGGCTCTGCTGTGTTGAGAGGGTTGGGAAAGCCATCACATATTTTGTGAGAACAGGGCTAATAACAACTTGGGCCAAGGCTATAGATTGTTCTCTCAAACCTCCTAGAAAAGAAATAGAGATTTTTGTCCTGTCTTATTTTCCATTTGTGCCATCTATGCTTCAGAGCTGACTTTTTGTCCTTGCTCCTCTCTGGTGGAAACTCAAGTTCTCACCAGTGCAAAGTGAGGTTTGAACTCCAGTGGTGTTTGGGGTTGTAAACAGGTTGGGGATGGGCATGTGTCTTGATCATTGACAGTGTCTGGATATGGGGGAACTTAGAAGTGCTCATGTGTTCAGTGCACAGCTCTGAAGATGTTCCACTTTGCTTTTCTTTGATATGCAGCCTGACATGATGTCACTCCTTTAAGCCTTATTAGGAATATTCTCTTCCAGATTAGAATATCTAGCAAAGCTGTTCTTCTTCCACTTCTCTAGGTTAAACACAGAGGAGTCATGACAGGGTTGTGACCTTCCACCCTTTGCCATATTAATGTGATTTCCCAATCCCATTAGCCCTAGGTGATGTTTTTTGATGTCTAGGGTATCTAGTTGCTGTTATTTTTGTAGCATTCCTGATGGATGTGGGTGCTAGCTATTAGTAGTACACTGTGAATGTGCCTGAGTCTGCTGTTCTGCTTGTGTTTGTTGCAGAAGCAAAAAGCCCTGTGAACCTGTGCAAACCCAACCCATGCATGAACCAGGGTGTATGCATCCTTGGACCTGGGAGCTACCGGTGCAAATGCCATGGCTGGGAAGGACCCCACTGTGAGAGCAGTAAGGATCAATAAATAGCAGCCACAGCAGATGTCATCTGTTCTGCCCAGCCCCTCTGAACAGATTCCACATTTGAGCAGAGATGCGGCTGTAACTCTTGGACAGATGTTTGGTGGCTGGGTCTTGGTACTGATGTTGGTTCTGTCACATGGAAGGTGGAGAGGTTCAAGATGTTGAAGGGAAGAACAGCTTCTCTCAAGAATCTGTGCCCTATTTTACACACTTACTAAGTGAGTTGTCTGCAAGGAGACCCCAAGAAGATCTAATTATTTGACAATCTCCTTCCACTCTGTTCTGTTTGTCTTTTCTCTTTACATTGCTGGAAGAAACGATCCCTGTGACCATAGTAAGAAATTCTTGATTGCCTTTTTCTGCCTAGCACTGTGCTCTTAACCTGAGCCCAGGAGTTCTGACTTATACATTATGACTTCTTAATGCCTGTCAGCTAAGGTTAAGTGCGTGCTTGTTAGGTTGTAATGGACCAAGTGTCAGCTTATCCCTTGGTCCTAAAGATCTTACCCGTGTCTTTGTTTCTGTTCCACAACAGGAGTTCTCCGGGGTGATTCTCCAAGATCCCTGGTCCTTCCTCCACACTCCGATGTGCAGCAAAGTTCAGGTGGTTTGGAGCACTTCTTCAGAGTCCCCTGGCACACCAAAAGGCACATGGATCAGAGACGCTGACACAGATGTGCTGAGTGCTCCGGTTCTCTGACTGGGAGCCATTGCTGCCACTCGTGGGCACAATCCAGAGAGCCACCCCTGTCCTTTGCAGTGACTGAGTTGCTCCAGCACAGGAACAGTGCTGAGGCCATTCCCAGTTCCTGCACTGCACAAGCTGGGCTTCCCAGTGCATTCTTGCTTTTTTAATTAAGTAAATATTTGTGTTTAACTATTTATTATTGGCATTTTACATTTCCTCATCCAGATGCTAGTGCTGTGTGATTTTATATTATTTTTTAACAGACTTCTTGAGAGATCTTTGATGTAGTCTGAAAATATGTAGAAGTCTGAGAAGTTCTGGAGCTCCTGCTGATGAGGGACAAAGTAGGTTATGCACTGGCAGCCAGGTACTGGAGTGAATGGCTTCTTACAGGCAGGAACACAAAGAAGAGGAAGAGGAGGGAGAACTTCATTACGAGCCTAATTCTGTTTTGTAAGTTGTCCATGGCACTGAATTTATTTGGAGTGATCCAATATAGTTTAGCTTCATGGGCATTTTGTAGCTGTGTATTTTTTAGGAGAGGTTTGAAAAAGGTTGGTTTTGCAAGAGCATTCAATGGTTTATGTGACTCCAAGGTAGAGCTGTGACAGTCAGTGTGTGTTGCTGCTTTTAGTAGCTGTGCTGGCTATTTTTCTCCTAGATTTGACCCATGTCAAATCCAGTTACCTGTACTGCAAACACACCAGGTAAGCGCAGTCCCCCAGTCAGCTCCAAGCAAATGTCTGGGTTCTTCTGGTCTCTGGATGGAACTTTGGTTTGTACCACTCTGCTGGTCTTTGGGCTATGGTCTGTCTGCTTTCAGGTTTAACTCCATTCCTTCTCTCCCAGCTTCATTCTTATTTGCCAGCCACAGTCTGATCTGGAGGGGAAAGGTCCAGGAGAGTCTCCTGAGCAGCTCTGCACAAGTGCTGGCAGCAGAGAATGGCAGGCAGTGTGCGGGTCAGAGGGGGAAGAGGCCTGGACCTCTCCTCCCAAATCTCATCCACCCTTTCTCCTCCTCCTGGCCACCTCTTTGCTCTCTCCTTTGCTGGTGCATATTTTTATCTTATTCCTTCCTTTCTTTGTCCATTCCAGGTCAAGTCTCGCCTCTTCTTTTCTTCTTTTTGGTGCTGTTTCTATGGCTCAGAGCTTTGCCGTGTTGCTTTGCTCTCCTTTTGGAGCTGACTGGAGAGAAGAGCATGCTTGTCCTGGCCTGGAGCCAGATGGATGAGCTGAATGGCATTTCTGCCTCCTTTCCTTGTTTATAGCTGATCAGCAGTGGTCTCTGCAGCACAAGCTGGGCCTGTGGTGGCTCATGTGTCTCCAAAGAGAGTTTGGCCACATGCCTGCATCCTTCAGAGCATCATCCTCACTGGGTCACTGTTATCAGATTCCTCATGAAGCTGTGAAATTTACGTAATTGCTCCCCCAGGGCCTGTGGTTCACACTGTTGTTATTCTCTGCTGCCTTTCCCATGGCGTCCATCACCTCGGGGGAGCAGGAGCAGCTCCATCCAGGGCCCAGACAGAGATACTGACTGTGACTACCAGCACTTGTGACAATAGCATCTATTGTTCCCAGAAGAAGAAAAAAATCCTGTCCCTGTGTTTGAATAGTAACATTAGATGTATAAAGAGAGATACAAATTACTCTGCAGGTTTGTTGTCAAAAGAATGGTCTAAAAGCACTCTCAGGGATGAAAGCTGGTACTGAGACAGGAGCAGCACTGTCATACCTTGTGGGAGAAACCAGGCTGGAAGAAAGGAAAATTTCTTCTTTCTTTCCACTGTCACTTTAGTAGATTGTGTTCCAAGGCACAACAAAATAGAGGCTTATTTGAAGGGCTGATATTTGGGATAGAAAGAGAAGCTATCAATGTTACTTACTTAGGCATGACTGTAGCTAAGCATTGCCTCTGTTGTAAAGCTGTCAGTTGGCACTTGTTGTAGGGAGAATGGGATAGGTCAGACTCAGAGCTGACACCAAAGATGTGGTTCATGTTTTATGGTGCAAAAGTACCCATGGAGCCAGCTGGATTCCACCCAGACTGCTCTGAACACTCTCCCCAGCCTCTCTGCACATCCTTTGTTGTGTGAAGGCTCTGACGGCCACTTCTTACCCTTACTGCTCTGTTGGATTTGCAGTTCTTTGGCAGCTTCTTGGTTATAGTTTGATTAACAACATCGTTAGTTCCCTACTCACCAGCAATTGTCCTCTGCAGGATTGGTCTTCCCTCTTAAACAAAAGCATGTTTAACTTGTCAGCTCTAGAGCTGGAATGTGCTTTCTGAGCCTCATACAAGCCTTTTCCTTGTATCTCTGTTGCCTGCAGGATAGGTTGTACAGTACTAATGAAATGACAAAGTCAGAAATAGAAACTGGGAAGACTCTCCCTACACCCGAGATGCTAACTTGCCCTGCTCCAGTTGCACTGAAGCAAGTTGAAAACAGGCACCCCCACCCTAGACCAGCCCTCCCCTTATATAGGGGCATGACTCCATATGGTATTGAATAGCCCATTGGCTGGTTGTTTATCTTGGCTGTGGCCCCTCCAGCTGCTTGGGCCAACAGCTGCTGCTGATAATCACCACCAACAGAACCCAGGACAACAGTGCTGCTGAGGATTTTGCCTTGTGGTGAATACAGTTTGATGTAATCCTTGTAAATTCTCTTTGTTTTAATACATGGCTAGTAAGTGCATTTTTAGAGTACACAGACTTGTACTCAGGCAAAGGATGCTTGCCCCTGGCTCCTGAGCTGGGGGAAGCCATGTGTTTCTATCACCTTGCTGGTTTTAAGCACAGATAGACAAACTTGTCTGTGTGATTCAGGAACTGCAGGTCGCCAACTCTCATGCTGGAGGCAACATTTTAATGATGGATGAGGTAGATGTAGCCCTATGCATCAGTTTCTCAAGATGGTATGAAAGATTGGAAACTCCTGGAGGAGTTTCAGGAAATCTGGTTCCTAAACCCAGCCCTTAGCCTTTGGGTTCATCTGGCTAATGTCTTGGTGCCCAAAATGCCCCAGGGATCCCCATGCATCAAGGATCTAGATGTGCTGCAGCTGTGACCCTCTGAAATGCAGCTGATTGCTGAAGCTTTGGATGGTTGTGCAAACATACTCTGGCAGTGACAGCACCCACCAGCACTCCTTTTGTATGGGACAAAGCATTTTGCAAGGTAAGAAGATGGTGGGGCATTGAGAGGACACGGGAATAGTCAAGCTGATAACAAAGATCAGGATTTATGGGATGGTCTTGGAGAGACCTGCTCATCCCACAGGCAAGCAAGACACTGCTGAGCAGTTGATGGAGATGTTTTCATTTAAAACATTTAGTTAAAGATCCTGGCTACTTTCTAGGCCCTTTCTCCTGAGGAGAGAGAAAAAAAAAAAAAAGTGGCTTGGGCTTCTGACATGATCCTTTATTAAATTCACTCACAGACTTGCTTTGATTCAATCATAAGTGCTTAATGAGAACTTACCTGATGGGAGCTCATTCCCTTAAGGCTGGGTTGATGTGTGGAGCTGGCACAGACACTGAGAAGGTGGGGTCCCTGTGAAGCCAGTGCTAATCCTGTCTGGCATCAAGGGAGTGCAGAGGACATTCTGTGCCAGGTTGTCATTAGAAGTCTGGGCTGCTGTTACTAATGGAGCTCTGAATTACTCTCGCTCTGTAGGATTTGCTGGATGAGCCTTGGCTGGTTGTGGGCCATGTGCTGACTTAAGGGGAGAGCCTATTTCTCCTTTAAGAAACCAGAATTTAACTAAGTGCCATGAATTTCACCAGCTTTAGTCTTACCATCCCTCAGCAAGCTAAATCATGCTTGTTTGTGATGAGTAAATGTGCTTGTATTGTAAAGGCTGCAGAAGAGTAGCTGGGCTTTGGACCTTGCTGTGCCACCCTCCCTAGGCATCATCTGGCAGGGCCAGCCTCTGAGCAGTACCACAGCACTGGCACTGGCTCTGCTGATGCTCCCCTTAAAGCCACTTGGCTTCTTCAGCTTGCAAAACCCCCACAGTCCTATTCTCCTCAGTAGAACTAAATTAATTTGATTCATAGCTGAGACAACTTAGAGAAACATTTAGGCCAGCATCTCCACCAATAAGAGGCAGGCTTTTTTTTTCCTTTAAAATACAGCACTTTCCTTGTGTCTTAGTTGAAAGTCAAAGTGCCTGGTAGCCGCCTTGATGTGTTGGGCAGGACAGGTTGCTCTGTGTATCCCAAAGAAGAACTGAGGGTGCTTAGGTGAGAAACTTGTGAAGAAAAACAGTTTGTAGCAGCAAATTTCTTTCCAGCTGAATATGGGCTTCTGCTTTTGACACACTGCAGGCCCCATGGTGGCTTGACTGCATTGTGCAGAGGTGAGAATTATGCTGGGAGTAACTACCAAAACAGTAACAATGCGTGTGTTAGATATTCAGTAGCAGCAGGAGCTCTGCCTCCATATACAGCTGTGTCTTTGTGCCCAGTCCTTAAACATTGTGTTTTGTGGGGTAAGACTTCACTGGATCAGACACAAGGGTTTTGTGGTGCTCAGGTGAGCAAACCCTGAGTGAAGCCACGACTATTGGAAGCTGTGCTTGCTATGAGGATGCACCATAGGGATCTTCTCCCAGGTTAACAAGTGCTAGGACAAGAGGAAATGGCCTCAAGTTGTGCCAGGGGACGTTTAGATTGGACATTAGGAAGAATTTATTGACTGAAAGGGTTGTTAAACATTGGAACAGGCTGCCCAGGGATGTGGTGGAATTACCATCTCTGGAAGTATTTAAACAACATGTAGACGTGGTACTTAGTGACATGGTTAATGTGTTAATGACTTTCACTTAGAGACTTGACATCCACTGTTAGGTGGACCTGTCAGTGCTGGGTTAATGATTGGACTCAATGGTCTTAAAGCTTTTTTCCAAACTAAATGATTCTATGATGCTATGAAAGGCAGAGATGTGCCAGGGACTGATACTGAGGTGTTATGAAGCCTCCAGCTGGGGATGGACAAAACCAGCAATCCCAAATCGAGTTGTTCTGTGGGATTCCTGAGCTCAGAGACTGACAGGATGCTAATGACATTGTTGGCAGGTTTGTGTCAATGGTGGGCTAGGAAAGGCATGGGAGCAGGACCTTCCCTAGGACTTTGTGTCGTAGCTGTGGTGTCTTACCAAGCTTTCTATGGGCATGGAGAGAGTAGTGGTACAGCCACCAAAAGATATTTCACAGATGTGTCTGGCTTGGTGGCTGGTCTCTAAAGACTGGCCTCAAGCTTTTCCTTTACTAACACTTTTCCTTCCTTTCCAGCTAAAATGCATTCTGGTGTTCTCTCCAGTGACTGCAGCAAGGCACTAAGTGTTGCACACAGTTGCTATCTAGTGGCCAGAGTTAGGTAGTGAGTGGATGCATTCTTTGCTGCCTTTGTGCAAGAGGACTGTGCTATGGTGATACAAGCAGACACCTATTACGTGTAGTCATGCAAACTGCCCAGGTTATTGCTATTTTTCAGTGGGTTAGGTGGCCAAAATTTTCTTTTGTGGTTGGTGGTGCAGTCACTATAGAGCACTAAATTATTTAAGGTATAGTCCATTGCAGCTGTAGACTGCATAGCTGAGGAACTTTGCAGTAACTAACAGTGTTGGGAGGTTGCTACTTGAAATCTACTGCAAAGTAGAGCAGGGACAAACCCTGTAACAAAATAAAAAACACTGATAACATAATATACTCAACATTTTATTATAAAACCCTCTAAAGCGCCACTTTATAGATCACAATTACAACAAAGGAAATGCCTTGAATTAGGAAAACAATGGGGATGCAGAGACATCTTTTAACATTTCTTATCTGTGCTTAGATGTGCTGCTCAGGACTTGCCTATGCTTACCATCCTCTGATGGGAAATACCCCAGCAGCACCACCAAAGCTGCCTTGGCTGTGGTGGGGAAAGTAGAGCTACTCTTGTCTGTTGCTGTCTCAGTACCACTGTGAAATGTCTGGACAACTTCTGGAGGATGACAGCAGGGTGTATGGTGAGGGCACAGTACTACACATTTATTTAGGGTGTAGAGGGGGTCTCCTGCCAGCTCATCATGGGTCAAAACAAAAGCTTCACGGTGTCTGTGGCCTCCCTGTGCTTTGGAGAGAAAGGTCCCCTGGGTCCTGAACCAGGAGTTTCAGTGGTTTATTTGCATGAGTTTTTCCTATGTGCAAACCTTGCACAGGGACAGGCCCAAGAGCTGGGGCTGATGTACTCCTGAGGCCTGGGATTAGAAATTCCTCCATCTGCACTGCAGTGGGGACTTAAAGTAAAAAAAAAAAAAAAAAAAAAAAAAAAAAATCCCGGCGGCCCAAATCACCCCTGGGCCCCAACCAGTTCAAAGTGGCAGATAGCCC
>JANHGN010003919.1:0-14619 GCA_024605025.1 Megaceryle maxima | reverse complement strand
AGGGGTGGGTTGGGGACTCTTGGGGGCGGAGTAGTAAATATTTCTCAGCGTCTAGTCGAGGGGGCGTGTAAAGAAAAAAAAAAAAAAAAAAAAAAAAAAAAAAATCCCAGAGTCTCTCATCACCCCAGTGCCACCACCAGTTCCAAGTGTCAGATAGCCCCCAGCTGTTGGGCTTTTGTGCAAAGAAGGAGCATTCTTTTAGAGATGGTCTCAGTCCTATTGAAGGTGTTTAAGGGTTAGGAAAGTACATCTTGCCTGTCTTTCCCCTGGCTTTGGGTGCTGCTCACTGCTGTAGCCACAGGAACAACACAGGGTACCAGCACTGCTTTAGCTTTACAGCATTAGAAAGAAGCTGCAGCATTAGCCCAGTCAACCCAGTTATGAAGCCTGGGCTCTAGAGCTAAAGGACCATGAGAGGTGACAGGCAGAGATGGCTCCAGGCCGTTGGACATGACCACACATTACAAGGACAAAAGGGTGCAGGGATTTCTGACACCCTTCATCTTTCAGTGTCTCTAGCAGCCTCAAATGTCCAACGTCTTTCATTAGAAATCTTAGCTAGGGAAGAGAGGCTTTGTGTGTCACACTGCCATGGCCCAAAGCTTGTAATTAAGTTTAATAATTTGGCAATAAGGGTGACAGTACCAAGGTGGCCAGCAGCCCACCAGAGCTGTGGCCATGCAACCTTGCCTGTCAGGCCTGGAAGACAGAGGAGGCTGCTCAGCTCTGCCCTGGTGGAGGGGCCCCTATTTCATGGAGATGTCTTCAGCAGATTGTACAGAACCAGAGCATATCACCAAAGTGGTGCCCACAGCTGGAGCCAGAGCACAGGAACAGCTTTACCATCTCTCCCGTGGGAAAGGGCAAGCCCTTTAGGGCTTTTAGATACATTGGGATCCAGCTTCCCCCTCCAATAGCTGAGCAGGCCTGTGCCTTGGGTAAAGTATTAACAAACCTTCAAATACAATTTAAATTTTTTCCCCAGAACAAATGCCTCAGCTGAGTTTCAAGAAAATTAACTGAATCTGCTTAGCAGATCATCTTTGACCAGAGCTCTTAGTGGCATCAGTCTGTAACACAGCTTAGACCACAACAAGGTGAGCAGGGATCTTCCTCCATACTCTGCAGATCTGGAGCAGGCTGTAGGAGGAAGTATATGCTGGCATGCATCAGGACCCATTAAAAATTCCCCTGGGCAGACTCCTGTGTGCTTGTCTTTCATGTCTCAAGCATCCCAGGCATGGGTATTGCCTTTGACTGAAGGCTGGGTGAAATGCAGCTGAGTGATGACTGGCAGTAAGACAGGTGAGATTTTAGTTGGCTGAAATTTACCATGACAGGTTGAAAACCACCAGAGTACAAAGAATAGCAGAGGCCCCTTCTGAACCCACTACTGTCACTAATATAGAAACCTTAATAACTCATTGATAAACCTTCAGAGTAGAAATACACAAAACACTCCTATATACAGTAACATTCTTGTTTACATCAACTGGGTTAGGAATTTGATGCAAGGATTGCCACTGGTTGTTATTGTTTTAGCTATGTCTGGGAAGAGCGAGATCACTTGGGATAACTCGTGTCGGCAGCTGTTGCCTCCATTGCTGCATCCGAGCAGTTGGCACAATGTGGATGAGGTGCTTGGTGTGTGGTTTTGCTGCACACCCAGTCTCCACCTACAGATGATTGAATCCCCTTGGCCCTGCATGGCCAATTCCAGTCTTTAGTCCTCTCTGAAAAGCGTGGTTCTAACTAGCTCCTTTCTTCTCCCATTCCTGACAAGGAATAAAGGCAAATTAGTCAAAAGGTGAATCTGGCAAGTCATAGTAATGTGCATAGGATCAACCCCATCACCTGGTAAAGTAAGTGGTTTTGGGCACAGAGTGGGTCAGGAATGTCTCTAAGTGTGTATTGTTATAAGCAATACATAATGTGTGTATTGTTATAAGTAATACATTTAAATCACAGCCAAGGCACACGTGGGCAAAAAGGCTGGAGGAAAACCAAGCTGGCCTGCTTTGAGTGGTGCTTGATCAAGGGTGCTTCCCAGATGCAAGCCCCACCCCCCATCACCCCATACCACCACAGCTAGTCTGCTCCACTGCCACAAGGGAAAAGCAGCAGCTGTCCCAGATGGACCTTCCTGTACCAACTGGACCATTACCTTAGCTTTCTGTAGGACTGTTCCCTTCCCTGTCACCATGACAGATAAAGGCCGGTTTTTTAAAGCTGTTGCTGAGTTGACTGGCGAGTTCTCTGCACTATTTGCCGGACTGGCACTTTTTGCCTGCATCTACAATAAAAATAATAGAAGCAGAGGTGACTTCAGACTACCCAGACAGATAGCTGCCTTTCCCCACCATCTCCCAGTGACAGTCACATCCCACTTGTACTAAGGTGCATTTTTTCAGTGACATGCCAATTTTGAGATACCACCAGGATGCGTAAGTAAGGTGTGTTTGGGTGCTGAGGACTCAAGCAGATGTACAGAGCAGGGCTCAGGGGGGTGACCATGTTTGTCTCAAGGGAACCAGGTTCCCAAGAGGAATTCGTAGGTCTGAATCTCTCCCCAAAAACACACTCCTTGGCTCAGCTGAGATGGGTCCAGACCTTCATGGCCCTGGAGGGTGTTGCTTAAGGTCTCTCATGGAAATAGAGCTGCAATCCTGAGCCTCAGCCCCCTTTCACCTCCCCCTTGCTGCTGTTACCTCATTATATTATTATTATTATATATAACAACACAATTCTTAGATAAGATGCAATCTTATATAAATGTATATATTGTATGTTATAATACTATACTATTGCTATTAATTATTAAGCAGGCTGAGACAATGTGACTGCCTGGCTGCTGGAAAGCCACCATGTGCTCCCCACATACCCGGGGGGCTGCATTCTCCAGGTGTGTGGTGTCCACTGTGGTGCCCAGTGTCACAGGGCCAGACTCCGCCTTCTTCAGGTTCTCCTTCACCTCCACCAGGCACAGCTCCAGGTCCACCCTCCGGCTCTCCTTCCTTTTGCATTCTTCTTCTATCTCCTTCAGCCTCTGCTCCAGGCTCTTGTCTGTGAAGGGAGGGATAACTTGGTGCCAGCTGAGAACTTGGGGAGCTCATGAGGGGAGTAAGGACCAGGGCACATTCTGTACATTTTACTTATATTTTGCCCCAGGAGGCACAGTGAAAGAGCAAGCTCTTGCTCTAATGCTATTTGTGCTGATTTGACTCAAAGCACCTCCTTCCCCATGGTCCCACCTTGGCTCATTTCCACACATCACCCCTTGCCCTGCTCTACCTGTGCTGCCCCCAAGCATTTCCTTCAGTTCCCGCCTCTCTTTGCGCAGCTGGGTGAGCTGAGCCCGGATTTCATCCTTCTCCTTCTCCAGCCTCTCCTTCTCCTCTGTAAACCGCTTCACCTCTGCCTCGGTCCTGTTCTTGCCCAGCTTGGTTTCCACTGCAGCCGCTGGAAACACAACCCACCAAAACAAGCTCAGCCAGGGGAAAAAGCAGAAGGGAAAACTTTTTCAGATGTGTAGAAACAAAAGAAACAAGGGTTGGGAAAGTCACCAACCATGAGACTCATCAAGTCCTTGGGCACCACCCAAGGTCAAGCTACTGTATAGCAGTTGCAAGACAAACCATGGGGTAAAGCTTGCACCTAGGGCACCACCTCCTCCCTCCAAGCCCTGGCTGCAGCAGGGACTCGCCTGCACAGCCCACTCACCCGGCAGTGGCATCTTGGGCCGGTGTGTGGGCACCAGATGGGGACTGCCTGCTGACACTGTGCCCACTGGCAGCTCCAGGGCCGGCTGGGGAAAGGCGATGTTCTGCTGTTGTGCCTGGATTTTGACAGCAGGCATCCCTTGTGGAACCTCATCAGGTTCTGGCTTCTCTGGGTGTTTCTGGGCAGGGAAGGGAAATGAAGTGGGATGTAGTGGTGGGGGAACTGGCTCACTGATTAAGCCTGGCCCCACAACACAGTTCAGGACAGTACCTGCTCTGAGGTCTCCATCACCTTACTACAGGGCTCAGATTCCTTAGCCATAAGGGCTGTCTCAGCTGTGCTCTCTGCTGCAGCCTTGTCAGCAGCCCTTTCTAGAGTAGGCGAGCTGAGGGGTGAAGGCTGGCATGACATCTTGCCAGCACAGTGTAGGAAAGACTTCACCGGGGTGAGATCCAGGTACACTCTGTCTTGGTCCCCCTCCAATTTGCTCTCACTCTTGGGTGCTTCTTCCTGCAAAAGGAGAATGTTCCCCTGAAAAGAGATCATCTGCTGCAGCCAGAAGTACAGGAAACATCTCACTGCAAAGCAACAGCATCTCAGGCCATCTGCAGTATTTTCCATAGAAGAACTAACAACCCATTCTCTTAAGTCATTCCACAGAGGGCATTTGGGTATACTGAAGTAAAGGCCCCTGCTGCTGTCCTTCAGTATGTTTTTCCAATTGTAGCAGCATCCCCATGCAAGGATCTCAGGCTGTTGTACATCTAAGTAACCCCTGCCAGATTCTTTGCCTTTCCCGGGATAACAGTCCCATTCTCAGCATGGCCCATCATTCTTGTCCTTACACACAAGACTTGCTCTCAAGGCATCAAAAGGAATTTTGATAGACCACTATCTATTACCAAATAACTTGTTTGCTGACTGAAAGTGTGGGATTTTATCCCAGTTCCCTGAGGATCCTTAGAGCACCCTGCTGGAAACCTCCCTCCCATTCCTTACTAACTCCTCTCCAGCACTTGCTTCTGCCCTGTTTCAAAAGCATGGATTTCCCCAAGAGCTGGGAATCCCCTCTGCTGCTGGAGCCTCCCCATGGTCTCCACAGAGCTCACTGCAGCCAGGCAGCTGCCTGCAGCACTGGGCATCTTACCACAGGCAGGTCTGGAAGATCCACATCATCATACAGCTCCTCCTGCTGCATTCTGCCCTTTGGCAGGTTGTCAATATAGGTGTTGGGCTCAGAGTACTTCCTCTGCATTAAGCTGTGAACAGGCAGCAGAACAATCCCATCAGGGGGAGGGGTCATGCCGCATGGCCATGCTGTGCTGCATTTTGGGGCATCTGAGCATAGCGGTCCTGGGGTCAGGGCAGGGCTGCACAGCCAGATGCAGGACATGAGAATGCAGAGCTGTACAGCAGTGTGGTCACTGCTCCTGTTGCCCATTAGGCAGCACCCACCTGAGTGGAGCTGCATTTCCCCTCTGCTCTTCCCTTTCTCGCTCAGCTCTCAGGCACAGCACTGTAGCAGCACAACCACCCTGCCCCAGCGGCATGGTGAACCATGTGGCTGGGTGCCCACACCCCCCAGCCAAGCCAACCCCACCAACCTGCCTTTGCAAAGGGCATGTGCCCCTAGCCCCATGGCAAGCTGCAGCTCAGATTGGATCCATCATGGTGGGACAATGACAAGCACTCTCCTGTTCCACACTGATATGGAAAGATCACTGATATGAAAAAAACCTTCCAAAGAAAGTGACTAAGTTGTAGCTGTGAATTTAGAGCCTATTTCCATGGCAGCCAACATCCTACAAGTAGAAGGACCACTAGTCTGGCTTGTCCCCTCCTCTACAAGTCCCACACAGCCCTGCCCATTACCGCTGACGTACAAGAAGGAGTTCTTTGCAGCGCTCACAATGCAGGAAACCCTGTCAGCATCCACGTAATCGTAGGTAAATTCCTCTGGGTCTGTTTTCGAGCCTGATTCCGACAAGAGGAGGCCCAGCCAGTGGCCCATTTCCTCTGAAGACTTTGCCTACAATGTGACCAGACAGACAGAACAGGTTATAACTCAAAAGGCTAATGCTGACATAGCCTTGGCTAGGGAAGTAACGCTGGCAGTGCTGTGGGCTTGCAAGTGAGATGAATGGCCAGGTATTTATATTAAGCCTGAGGCCACATTAAAAGAAGAAATACCACTCTGTGTATGGACTGAATAGCAAATCTGGAAGATATGAATGCAGCTCTTTGCTTAAGCCCTTCCTAAAATTCCAAGTCAGTCTGCATTTTCCTTTCAGCAATCAACTTGGCTACCCACAAGAGCAAGAAAAGCCTCTGGGGTAGAAGGTGTTGGTGGGGAAGTGTGCGGGGTTTATTTTGCACCAGCAGAGCGCAGCAATGGGATGACAAACAGACATGCAACGAGACCCGTGCACACCAGGGAGCCTGTGAGCATCTTATGCCAGAGCCCAAACCCTTTCCAGGGCTGTCTGCAAATGGAAAAGGGGAAGGGAAGAGTTTAAAGGGGGATCAGAGAACATCAAAGAGAGCCCCTCAATTTAACAGGGTCACTACCAAATTCCCAGCTGCAGTGAACAGTCTGACATTTTGGAAAATGAGGAGTTAAGTCTGATGCCTTGTAGTCAGCTCTAGCAAATAGCCACATGCACTTCCCAGTAGTGGGAGATTTCTGCCTGAAGCAAGAAGAAGTGGGCAGATGAAGCCAACTTTTGCTTTGATTTGAGGAGTTAAAGCAGTAAGCAAAAAGTAAAATACAGGGCAAGTGAATCCCAAACTGGAAAGTGTATTTTAAGCTTTCAATCTGTTTTATTTAGCAGAGACTTCAGTCCCTGGGAAGCCTGCCAGCCAGCCAGTCTGTACATTGAGTCTGACATCCCAACAAGATATGCATTCTTCCATTCACAAAATGTAAATTTTCCCAGCACCTCTTCTTCACATCTGTAATTGGGCAAAATTTCTTAGACCTAGGCATACCCTGAATCAGGAGTTAAACAAAATCACCTTGAATCTTCATGGCAAGCCCTCGAAGTCGGTTGTTTAGCTATAAATATTCCACCCACTAGAAAAATACAGGAAATTGCTCACATTGTCCACCTCCTACTATAATCGCGCTGTCGTCAGAGAGAACTAAGATTAGAGATAAACAGTCCTGGATGCAGGCAAAGGAAAGTAACAGATGGAGATGAATTCACTTGCACTTTCAGGGGCAGATCTGTGATTATCTTACTTGGGATGCATGACCCATGGCTTTGGGACCTGCTGTTTCCAAAAGATGAAGTTATTTGTACCTCCTAACCACAGACTTAAATCACTGAAGTGGCATTCCTCTCATCTAACGTTAACCACCTGAAATGCATCCCATGTAACTTAATCATCCAAAGTTATTCTGAAGTCAGTGGAGGGAGATGGGCACCTCCAGAGGACCCTTCATCCCATCCTAAGATGAGTGCCTAAGATGAAGGCTGAATGGTCCTCTGGAAGCAGCAGCATCAGACAGGCTGGATTACCAGCTAGGTGGGAATGCTTTCTAGGCGGCCACAGGCATATGAACCAAAGTCCAACACTTCAGGTTCTGTTTTGCAGGACAGAGGCTTCCTCTGGAGGACCTCACTGGCATTTAGGCTACTAAGACCCCCAAGCTGATGACTACAAGCAGATCTTTCTTGGAGATATACAACCTACCTCCAGAATGACCCGTTCTTCTCCATTGTGCAGGATACGGAAGGAGTAGAGATGATCAGGGCTTGGCTCAGGGATAATTTCACAACCTGACAAACTCAGGGGCTGCTGAGCCAGTTTGCTTCGGTTCTTGTCCTGGTAGAAATGGAGATGACCGTCTTTTATCTGACACCAACGGGACTTCCACTGGCTGTTGACTAGCACATTCAGGTAACCTGCAAGCAAGCACAGGTTACTTAGGCACATTTTTCCACCCTATGGGGAGAGAGAATCCAAACTCATTTGTGTGCATGGAGATGTCTGATAGGTAAGTCCTGAGATCACCACACGACGCAAAGCCACAGGAAACTACAAAGAGACAAAGCACAAAGACAAGCTGTCCTATACATAAGAAACAGGGTGAAGAGAGTAAAACACTGTTTGAAATGAGAACCTGGAAATTCAGGTTAGATTTGGAGCAGCAAGTTGGCTGCAGATGGTTGGACAAAGTTGGTCCCAGATAGTAAATACCAGCTGACCCACACAACTCTCTCTCTGCTGACTCCTGGGCTGATGCCCCAGGAAGAGCAGCACAGATGCCCCCTGTGGCTATGCCTGGTATTACCTGCCCTTCCTCTTGGGTTACCCTGTGAGATATTGCCCACCATTGTAAACCATGCAGTCACCTTAAAGTTTAAGAGGGACCACAATCTGCATAGATTTACTCGCATGGACCAAGCAGACTTTGGCCTCTTTGCCTACCCGAGAAGGGCAGCCCAGCACATGCACATTTGAGGAGGATGATGCCTGGTGCTCATTCTGTCCTGCACAACAAGTCCTAGACCTTAAACAAGCCCCTGCAGAGGGGTTCATGCTGCCACTTACTTGAAGTCTCCAGGGATCTCTCTGGGCTATCCAGGGAGCTAGATTTTTTCCTCCCGAGGTTCATCAGGTTGCTCAGTTTCAGGCCAGTTGTGCCCTTCTTCTTAACTACCAGCAAAGAAAAAGACATGCATGTGGCTTTCCCAACTCACAGCCATAGACACAGCCTCCAGCCCCATAGCTGCCTGCACTGCTGTCCTGTATCCAACAGCACTGCGGTGCACATGTCCCTTGCAGAGGGCAAACCTGCCACTCAGGGACAGGCTGCAACAGTAAAAAGCCCAGGGACATGATGAGAGAGAGGACAACAGTAATCTCAGTTATTTGCCAGAGAGACTTAATGCATATTGCTTTAAATCTGGGTGACTTCTGACCAAACGCCAGTTGCAGCAGGAGCTTTGGGAAGGGTGTTTGCACAGGTCTGGCTGTGCAGGTGCCAACCTCCCTTCGCTTTCTTGCACTACAAAGAATTGAATTAAAACCATTACCCATAAATATTTACTGCATTCAAGTCTTGTCTTTCCTAAAAGAGGGACTTAATGTGGGGAAGGCAAAGCATATGCCAAAGAGTCTCTTCAGCATTTGTCTAGTGAGCACTTCAGTCAGTGCATGAATATGGTAATACTGGTAAGAAATCAAACAATGGTTTTGGTCCAGGTTTTCCTTCCTGCTGTCACAACAAAATGATGAAGTCCTTGTATAGATGGACTCAGCAGCTGAGCTCCATCTGTTGGGTTACTCCAGTGAGTCCTCAGCATGGATTTCTCTTTTTCTCTCTCCAATATATTCTTCTAATAGAGCATCTCCTCTTTTAATGCACTTGCCTGCCCCATCTTATAGATGGGGAACACAGCCCAGAGTCAGATGCCCTAGTGTGAAGGTGTAACTGTCATTTTGGAGACAGTTTGTCTGGAGTCTCCTTCTCTGGAGACTTTCAAAACCCACCTGGATGCATTCCTTTATGACCTGTCCTAGATTACATGCTGTGGTGGGGGGGTTGGACTCAAAGATCTCCAAGGTCCCTTCCAACCCCTGACACCCTGTGATTTCACACAGGTACTCCACATTTCTCTGCGGACATCTCTGAGGAAAGTCACTTAGGTTGCATTTATGCCATCTCAAACTGTCCCAAAGTGGCTTGCCCAGAGTCATGTAGGATCTCTGTGGTAGGGTTTCTCAAGCCCTAGCCTAACTCTGTAACTGCTGAGAAATCCCAACATCCTCCTGTCACTTCAGTATGAAAAAAAACCACTGCGAACTGAAATCATATTCACAGGCAGTGAATCCACATGCAGCTTTCACCCTGCATTAGGTCAATTTGAGGTGGTGGTGGCAGGAGAAGATACAGAGACCCTCGCCACGTGCAGGGTCGATGGCCTGGTTTCCCTGTCATTCCCAGGGTGATGTTTTACCATCTTTTGTCTCGGCTGTCTCTGGGTGGCCGTCCGTGCTGCTCCCACTCTCAGAGGCTGCAGAATACCTCTCTGATACCTCCACCTGTCAACAAGCACCAGACAAAAGCTCCACAGATGCACATGACCCATTCTTCCAGCCAGCACCTCCCTCCTAAATTATGAGGTCCCATCCACTACATCTCTTTGTAGCAGATGCTTTCACACAGACATTCCCTGCCCACCCACCTCATGCTGCACCCTCCCCACTGTTTCTGAGCCCAGCACGGGTGGATCCAGCACATGAGCCACCCTGGATGGGCTCACCTCTGAGGTGATGTAGTGGCACCACTGGTGACACCTAATGGCCTCCCTCCCTGCAGCCTGGCTGGTGGGGGCATCTGCCAGTCCCCATAGGAGGGCATGGGCAGAGGAGCTGGCCAAATACACAAACAGGTCCATTCTGGGGTCCACCAGAAATTTATGGAGGTTTCTTTCTCCTCCCGCTGTTTTGGAACAAGCTGGCCCCAGAGGAGCTTCACCTAAACCTGAACTAGAGACTGGCCCAAGCCCTGGCATCCAAGGTTCTATGTCCCTTTCAAAGCTTTTGGTGAACACAAATGTCCTCTTGGATGAGATAGCGGCTGCTGCCTTGAATGAAGAAAAGCCAGTGCTGAGTCAGTTTTTGCATAAGGTTATGGTAACAGAATTAAGATTGCAAAGGAAAATTAATATGGTTCCAGTGATACTCCTTTTCTGCAGAATAGAGGTCTGGTTACACTCACATCAGTCTTTGCTCAGATAAAATTACTGTACCTACAGCTATTATTTATTAAAGGAAGAGGGTGGAAAAGCCTAAGTCCTAGTTCTGTCCACAGAAACAAGGTGTACCTTTGGGAAACTGAGACGCTGCAAATCTGGGATGTACTGGTTGCCTTCACTGCCTCCTTCGCACAGCAGACCGCTGGTCTCCTGGATTACCTGTGCAGAAGGGGAAGCCATAGCCTGTGAGACAGCTGAGCTGCAGTAATGGGATCAATACTTCTCCCCATCCAGGACAGGAACCACATCAGTCTGCGAGACCCACAGTTTACGCTCCCTGTGAAGCCAAGGACCTCCCTTGTGTTGCAGCAGGCAGCTGCAGAAACTGCTGGATCCAAGTGAGCTGGGGAGAGGCTGCCAGCAAAGGCAGCCCCGGTGCCTCGCAGCCCTGCTGCTGCCCCGGGTTCTGCAAAGACTCCTTCTGATGCTGCTGTCTCGGGGAACAGGCCATGTTTCCCCTTGTCCTCAGCCCATTCACACTGGGCACCCACTGCAGACATCCCTCCTGCTGCAGCAATTGGGCTGGAATGTTCCTCCATAGCCTCCCACACCCAGAAGGCATCAGGGAGCTGCAGGAAGAAGCTATCCCAGGACATGAAAATGAAGTGGTGTATTTGTATATGGGCTTCCAGTGAGGAAGAGAGCCAGCACACACAAGGACAAGACTGAGATAAGATATGTTCTCCCAGCAAAGCCAGGGTAGAAGCATGGGAGCACCAGCAGAGCAAGCCCCGAGGGTGTCACTGACCCTTAGCCACTGCTCTGCCTGGTCTTTACTCTGCAGCCCCAGCACGATGACATCAGCATTCATGGGGATGATCTTCAGCTTGTGCTCTTTCTTCTTCACTTGCTTTTCCTTGTGAATGACAGTACAGCCCAGCAAATTCACGTCGAGCTGGGGGCTGTGGTCTTTGGAGCTCTTGTAGCACTAGGGAGGGAAGATGGGAGGGCAGGTAAGAGGCTGAGGAGGAGTCTTCCCTCTCACTTGCTGGTTCGAACTCAACCCTAGGAGTGGCTCAGTGCAACCACATGCATTAAGTGCACTGAACAAAAGAAGGTCCTATCAGTCCTACAAGGTCATCTCTGTATGTATAACGATACACATACATCTTTGCACATGCATATACAGTCTGAAATACCTCTCAGATACTCCTGGAGGGTCAAGTATGTGGTTAGACAGTGGGATAAGCATCCCTTCTACTTAGCCACCTCAAAAAGTTTCCCCAAAAAAATTCCCTGAGTGTTTTGGAAGTTTGGGATTTTGATCACAAATGTGTCCTTGTGCCCCCCTCAGTAGCTCCATGCCCATCACCCTGCAGCTACATGCCCATGTCCCTTCTGAAAATAGAATGAGATCCACACATCTCTGGGACGCTGTTTTTGAAGCATTGCTTCTACATCTACTTTGGTTTTGCCACCTAGTTAACATGGCCTGAGGATCCACTTCCCTTCCCAGCTCATGAAAATAGATTGTTTTAGACAGAGAGTGGAGGATCTACCCACCAGCAACCTGGTGTCCTTTATAACACACAGCTGTTTTGCCCACTGTCCAAGCCACTTCTTTCTCCACAGGAATGCACAGATGCGGGCGTCCTTCATAAGCTCAATGGTGGCCTCCGTGGATGGCCACTGATGTGTTGCTGACTTGCCTTTGCTGTTCTCTTCTTCATCATAAGATTCATAGGAGCTACTAACAGCTTCACCATCTTCTGTAACAAAATCAAAGCTCTATCATTAGAGTTCTAGAACAACTCTGAGCCTACTGCTTGCCTCGGCCATGCTCACACATGCAAACGCTTCCAGCCTGGGGAGGTGTCTTTTGAGGCTCTCGTGCAGGAAGATAGTCAATAGGAATACAAGCCTCATAGATGCTGGTGGTTCGTTGGTTGGTTGTGTTTTTTGTTTGTGGTTTGTTTTGGGGTTTTTTCTTCTTTTTTTTTTTCTTTTTTTTTTTTTTTTTTTTTCCTTTCTTCCTAACCCGATATTAATCTCATTGCAATGTTTTGTGCCTAAAAATCTGTTAGCAAACACTCAAAAGACACTTCTTGGTTGACCACAAATTCAAGAACATTCTCTTAGCCATTTTTTGACATTTGCTGCTCTTTCCCCCCAAAGGTTCTTTTTCTACTTTTCACTTCAAGCCAAACACTCACAGGTAAGGCAACAGCAAGCTACAATCAGCCCTTGTCCTCTGAATGTCAGCAGTAAAAATGGTATTTGTGAGGCCATGCAGCAAGCAATGATCCATTGCATTCGAGATATCATTCCACCTTCCCTCTCTGGGCTAACAGGTATGTGTCTCTACTCAACATCTAAAGGACAGCAAGAGGCTTTCAATAATACACAGTTGCTGCAGCAAAAATTAGTCATAAGTGACAACTGTAAATAACAGTAATCACATTTTTCATGTTCATTCCTAAAGGGACTGATACATTTTTAGGATGTCAGGATTTTCAATACCCAGCTCTAATTATTATAGGTTATTGGAGTTTTCAGCTGACAGAACAGCTGGTCATTGGTACCAGACTCATCAGAAACAATGAAAACATTCCCACTGACTACAGGGGAATTTGCAATACTCTGCTGGAGTTTACAGTACAACTCCTACTTCACAGTATGGCTCTTACCAGCAAGGTAAGCTCACATAGCTAGATGGTTAGATTTGGGCAGCATCTGTGTAGGGTTTTGCATTCCTGTCCTACCAAACAGCACGGAGGAATATCGTTCAGTTTCTCTCATGAGAATTTAAACTAAGTTTGATTCTGAACAAATCTTAATAGCCACATAAAATTAACATTATCAGATTGGTGCACAATAAAAAGAAGTATCCAGAAAAGAGGGGGGAAAAAAAAAAAAAAAAAAAAAAAAAAAAGAATAAGAAACTTTCCTTAAGAAAATTTCTTAAATTAAGTTAATTTGTTCTAAAAAAAAATAAAATTGAAATCAAGAAAAAAAGCAACAGCCTCACCCCCAGTGAAATCTCACTCTATAATATCCCTCAAGTGATCAAAGCTTCACCAATTAAACAAACTTAATAAAATTAAATACTCCCTTTCAAAGTCTCTGAATGGTGCTGACAGCACACTGCTGGCTCGCTGTCTCCATATGCTCAACATATTGGTCTGTCCAACTCTTATGGGAAAACACTGATCCCCAACCCATTTTCACTATGCAGACCATGGCCACAGACACCCTGGGCAGAAATTCAGATGGATTAAAAGTGTTGAGGCTTCTCACCCCTAGAAACACCAAGAAACTGAACCTCTGCACTGATAGGTATCCCTCTGTATGCAGCAGCAAGGATTCCTAAAGGAACCTCATCTTCTAAATGTCTCTCCTTATCAACATGAGGCTATTGCTAACTGCCCCTCTGGCTCCCCTTTTGGGTGTCTCTGGTGCCCCTCACATAGGTGTTAGGTCTCAGACTGCCATCTCCTGAGGGAATAACACTTTTCTTCCATGCTCTCACTGGGAGCAGTAGCTGCTCTTTTGTGCATCAACCACAAAGCACCTCATGAGATGAGCTCTTCTCTACTTGAAGAGCTGCAACTTTTTGCTGGCCTGGTGACACTGCTACAGCCTCATGATAGAATGGCATATTCCAGGCTGTGTAGTTGGTAAAATGGGACAAATCCTGCTTGGGTGACTTGAGACAACACTGTTGTCACTACTAAGGTTCACTCAATGACAAGTCATACAGGTCAGGCACTTCAGTACAAGGTCTCCATTTCCACATACGAGCATTTTCAATGAAGACCACAGCTCTATCCTGTCATTGCTGTGACAAAGACATCCAAGAATGTGTCTGCCACTGATAACTAATCCACCTCTGCTTTCTGTTTGTCTTCCCACAACCTCCCAGGGAGCTAAATCAATGCCATGACAGAGGCACTTCAACCATCTTTGTACATCAGTTCTGCCTCTGCCTGAGAGAACACCTTCAACAGTAGCTGAACAGAGCCAGCATTACCACATACCAGCTCCACATCAGTGATGAGAACCAGGGCAATAACGGCTGGGGAAGTTCTCTTCATTGTTGTCTTGAGTATGGAGAAAAGTACAAAGATTGGGAAAAGGTACAAAAAAAAAAAAAAAAAAAAAAAAAAAAAAAAAAAAAAAAAAAAAAAACCAA